>OX442426.1:4969180-5191077 GCA_949361645.1 Spongilla lacustris
GGAAGTAAGTGAACACCCAATATCAAAGTTACAGTCATGCATACATGTATATACATGGTGGTCGCATGCATATATCTACCCAACGATCAGGAGCATATCCATAGAGGTTTCCGTGTTACCTGAAACCCCCCCCCCCCCCCCCATAGAATAATATTTACTAAACTTTATTGATACTAACCTTCCCTCCTTCCCCCACTTGTATTAATTTGGCCTACCCTCCCCTCTCCGCTCGTATTTGGCCTATCGCAAGGCCCCCCCCCCCCCCCCCCCCCCCCCCCCCCTCCCCCCGCTCGTATTCGATTGACGTGCAATGTTAATTGGTGTGAAATTCTGAATACGCGCCAGGCCTGACGATTTACCTTCTGGTGAAGCGTGGCATGCAAGCTATCATTATTAATATTCTTTCCTGCTCTTCTTTCAATTTGATCACTGTTGATCGCCACTCATATCTTGGATATAAAGAGCGCCATTGTCAACCTTGTAATTTCCACGCGCTTTCGTCTAAAAGAACGTTTCTGATCTTTTGAATACCCAACTGGCCTGGATACCTTCCTACTAACAACAACTGAGTTCAAAACGATTTCGTCGTCCATGGCCAGCAACACTCGCTATTCTAAAAGGAAACCTCCACGTACGCGTGCGCATATCAGTTTATACACGCATGAGGCAGAGCAGTTACGAGGATTCGAAGGCTAAGTGTTTGGTTGAACTTTTATGGTAAACGAGAAAACGTGGAAGGGGGCTAGTTGGGCGTAGCCCGACCGTACCTTCGCGTATGTGCGCCGGGAAGGTTAGTCTCGTACCCAGACGTATAAATGGTGTATACGTCTGGCGAAAATAGGTCGAATTTCATGGCACATTGGAATGCAATTAACAAACCAAGTCACGCGCCAAAATGGCTGCGCATTGGCCTAGGCCCTACAGGCAGCTGCCTTTATGTAGGTATAATATGGGGTGAAACAGTGGCTTCCAAATAGAACCAAAAACCAACCAGCCAAAAGAATCGCGCGGTGTTCGAAGTACTACATCTAAGAAAGTACATTGGTAGGAACTCCCTTTCCGCGATCAGCCTTTCAGGCACTTACTTAGTATAAGCCACGTGCACAACGGCTCTGAAGGGATTGACACCCCACTGCCAGTTAGAAGACAGACAAAAACGTCCCGCGGCCCGGCCCTTTTACAAAACTAGTGATGCCGCAGCGTGCTGGCGCTGGGTATCCACGCTTTAAACAGCGCTCGACATGCCTGTCAGTTTCAATACGGTACAAACCCAAGCCGTGTCAGAGATTTAAGTTATTATTAGTTGTTAGGAATATGATTATAGCACCATTTATGTCCAATATCACATGATTGTGGGAGTGTCACATGACTGCCTGCATCTGATTGGTAGCGACAAAATTCTGTCGCTGTGCTACGGAATTCGACCCATTTTCGCCAGACGTATAAACCATTTATACGTCTGGGTATACACGAGACTACGGGAAGGTCGGGTATACCTGGATTTGTACCCATGCATCTAATAGCGTATGTAGGCTGTATGTGATTATAGTATAGCCCACATACGCTATCAGATAGGTACAAATCCAGGTATAGGCTAGATACCCAATACGCGAAGGTCGGGCTACGCCCAACTAGGGGGGGGGGGGGGGGGGGGGGACAGCTGTGCCTAGGAAAAAATGTCCGGTGTGGGAGGGCGGATTGTCCCCCCGTGCAGAATGTCCCCCCGGACATTCTGCACTAGGGCGCAATGTCCCCCCGGACATTCTGCACTAGGGCAAACTGTCCCCCCCCCAGGGTAAAATGTCCCCCCCTGGACACTCCACACTAGGGCGCAATGTCCTACCTATAGGATAACAAATAGAGTTATAAACGTCCAACAGGCTGGTTTTTAACGAAGAACCGTCCTTATATGGCGTAAAAACCATCCTGCCGGATTGTGCGTCCAGGATGGGAATACATGTGGTTCTACCCTAGTTCTGTCGAATGTTGAAGCAATAATTCAATTCATACGTCTACGTTCGACAAACCCCTCCAAGTAAGGTTTTTACACTAATCCCACCCTGGACGCCGGATGCATGCTATTTAGGATGGGTTTTAGTCTGGGTACCCGACTGATCGGTTGTACTATAACGCAACAGATGAACTGACGATGGGAATAGCCTTTCCTGAGATATGTCAGGCGGTGCACGCAGTGTGGAGCTGTGTTTATGTGACATTACTTTTCAGGCTATGATCCTAGTTGATCTCAATATATTTCAATCTCTCATACTCATGAGATTTCAGCCATATAAAGTATATCAATCACCACTCCTTATTAAGGAATTTTAATAATGAATGTTCGTGAGCTGTGTATTCGTTAAAAAGAATTGAATACTAAAATTCTACTGTCCCATATATTTAATGAAAGTACAGGATAAATACATAGAATACATGAACGAATGAATTTGGCGACGGTTAGGAGCTACTGAGTAATGGCGTCAACGCGATCCCGTGTACTGCCGTAAAAGTTTCCCAGCCTTGTCATCGATGAAATATAATGATATGAGGGGGGACATTTTACCCTGGAGGGGGACAGTTTGCCCTAGTGTAGATTGTTCGGGGGGACATTGTACACTAGTGCAGAATGTCCGGGGGGACATTGTACACTAGTGCAGAATGTCCGGGGGGACAAATTTTAGGGGGGACATTGTGCACTACGACACCGGCATGGGGGGACAATAATGCCTAGAGGGGGACATTCATTCCTAGGCACCAGTGTCCGGGGGGACAGTCGTGCCTAGGCATGAATGTCCGGGGGGACACTTTTTCCAGGGGGACAGCCATACCTCCGACACCGGCGTGCCATTCTTGGGGATATTTTTTTCAAATTGTGATTTCAGCCCCATATTATATATCGTTGGAAAGAGTAAAAATTCTACATTCCAAAAATACCTTATACTCATGGTTATGCGTTTCGTTGCGAGCACCACGCTATTCGAAAGATCAAAAATGAAATGATCGCGAATGTACGTGAATTAATAGGGTACGTGAATTAATAGGGTACGCGAAACAAAAACTGTCCCGGTTGAGTTTATAATCAGTACAGAGATATAAATCAGTGTGCAGCCTTAACCAAAACTTTAAAATACATAGTATCACTAATATCATACATATAGATGCATTGGATTTTGCTTCAATAAGTAACTAGCGCTTACTATTGGTCATGATAAGAAGGAAGGTTATTCTGCCAATTAGTACACTTAACTATGCGTACTAAATTATGGTACTAACTGATGAAATCTACACAAATTAAACTGCCAGTACAATTTTCAATGCAAAAAAACATATCAAACACACTACACTAACAACGGTCTGTCAATAGATAGTCTAACAGGCTTACCCCATTCAGTTTCATGGAAGGGTCGCTATAATGGAATTGTACAATCAAGCGTATTCATGTATTCAGTTCACTTAAATTAAGATCCCCAGCAATGTAATCTGCTAACAGCCCATATATTGTCAATGTAACGTTCTCCCCATCTTCTTCAGCTTCATCAGTTTTCCAGTAGGTTACAATGACTTTAGGAATTTTTGACTTTGTAGAATGTTTCACACAAACTTTTATTTTTGTGGTAGGTATATCTCAATGCAACAAGTGATCTTTTTAACTATTTTGCATCACTGTGATGGCTTCCTTGCTTTAATGACAATTTTCCTGCGTCAACTTCTTAATCATTGACCTCGGCTGGTTGTGTGTTCCCCTGGTAGCTGAGACATATGGTGCATGGGGAAATGAAGCTATTGAAGCCTTCTCTCAGCTGGCATCACGGCTTGCCACTCTAACATGCAGGCCCAAGTCGACCGTCCTTGGAGACTTCTATGGCAGGCTCAATCTCCATCTAGTGAGGGCCAATGCCACTGCCATACTCACCAGATGTGTTTTGCATTAACTATAGGCAGTTTATGATAGTGTATCGTGATTATATATATACAGAATCATTGAATTGTTTTTATTTTTTTTGCACTTAGCAATTTGGAACGGAGTGTTTTTCAATATTTGACTTTCTATTTAATGCTTTTTGAAAATAGCGGTTTTGCTTTTTACTCGAAGCTTTGCTTTGAGAACCTCAATTGATGTCATTAACTTCCTTAAAGAACTTTTTTCCCCCCCAAATTCAGTGCAACTAGATCTAAGGTTTATTGGTATGGAGCAGGAGGTGCCTGTTTGACTAGTGTCCAGAGCACTGACTGATGAAAGTGGATTTTTGAATGTATTTGTTTGGGATTCATTTAAAGGCAATTCAAATTTCAGATTAAGATAAAAAACAATATCTTCCCAGGTTCTAGTAAGATGCTTCTTCATATCATTGATAGTTTGAAGTACACGCTTGATGGAAGTGCACAATGCATTAATGTTCACATCTTGTCCTGGTGCTAATTTTGCCACTATCTTGGCTTTTTCCATAGGTTTGGCATTTTTAGGTTGGAGTTGATGTCCAACACTAAGCCATTTCTTATTTCAGGAGCTAGAAGGGATCCATGCTCACTCACATCCTTTTAATAATCATTAATTAGCCTCCTTAGATCAATAACTGTCTTCATTCTAAAAAGCAAAAAAGCTGGGTGCGCACATGCGCATCATTCATGCATGTAATGCCCGTATGGATGCATGCATCTAATTAAACATGAATACTTGGCTTGAAAAGAACAGTGCTTGGGCATCATCGAATTACAATATTACAACAATAGAAATAAAATGATTTGTTAAGTCTTCAAATGAATTTCATTTACAACTTAGTTGATTGAAGAATGGGGTGTGCAATAAATAGGGTAGTCACAAAACATTTTATTGTAAGGAATGGTTATGTGCTTATGCTTTGTAGACAAAGAATCCAAGTTAACCTACTTAGTTCAAGTATAAAGATACATTTATATAAACATATGTGTTCTTTTTTCATGCAAACCAACACAAAACGCCTGGGTAGTTAAAGCACCCCTTGGGCATCATCCGAACGTCCTCATAATTTGTAATATGATGATTCGATGCCTAACTTAAATAACAATATATATCCTGTGATAGTTGGTTCACAATCAGAGTCAAGATTCATTCCCAAAATTATACTACGAATTCAATGCGTAAAAAAAAAAAGTTCAAGAACCAGCTCGAAATTAAGCAATGGCGTTTCATTCTGCAACAAATCGGCTTACTAAATCAAGCTATGCAGTCGGACCAACCTCGCAGATAATCGAACAACTTTCTTCGCTTCTATAAGACCTTTTCCAACTTTACGAAATACGTGTCCAGTTTTCGACGTAGTTTTAGATCATCGATATACGGACCCACTTACGCGATTTATCCAAGTACATATTCTTGGTAATTCCCAAGAAGTCTTATTTACACGGCGGTAAGCTATTATAGTGGGATTCCAGGTTATTGGTTTTTATTTGTCCCAGCAGGTATCCTGCTGGCCTCGTCCCCAGGCCCTGTTTTTTATCAGATGCGGGGGCGAAAAACAGGGCCTGGTATACACTGGCAGGGTCCTAGCGCGCATGCGCTAGCCATTACCAATACGCTTGGTAATCGCATACTGTTGTATTTTTTGTTTGTAAACCTTTCCGTACACCATCTGGTTCTCAGCGTAAACTCTTCCTCGTCCCAGACTGTCGTATATGTAGAGTTTTGTACTTTCATACAGTATGTAATTAAAACAGCATCAGCAAGCCTGTCTCAGTTGCTCAGATATCAGTACTGATATCTTTCATTATCATTTCATGTTCTTGACTGTCAGTACAGACATCCTGGCTGAGCAGGATCCTATATTCCTCTGACTGCTTCTCATGTCTGCTGATTGAGATATACTTGTATACTGCTTCCAGATCAGAATCTGTATCGGCATCATCATCCATAGATTCGGACTCGTAGGATACACAAGTAACTGGTAGGCCAGATACTGATGGCTCGCTGTGATCAGGACCTTTGAGTATTTCACTTTCCGAGTTGAACTTGAAAAGTCCAATAAGGACTTGCACTTAACATCTTTGACGGAAAGCAGGCAAAATGAACTCAGTGAAATATCTGATACGATGAGTGCACCTGTCCTAAAGAAAACACTTTTTCATGCATAAGATATCTACCGCCAGTAAAAAAACTTCCGCACACCCCCCCTCCCGCACCCACCCCCTTTTACCACCCCGGGTCCAGCCACTCCCCCTCCTAAATTCCTGGATCAGCGCCTGCTAAAGGAGCACCTGCAGGAACTTCAGGGTCTCCAGAAACCCCTGAATCAAAATGGAAACACGAAACGCTATATGTTGTGCTGGATTCTGTCTTAAGCTCCATGAGGAACATGTTTGAGAAGAACAGGCCACTGTATGAAATGCTGAGTGTATTTTCACCTATATAGCTAACTGTTTTCCACGTCTCAGCGAAATGTACAAGACTGTCTATGACTTAACACGTATTGTGACTAGCTTTTGTGAAAAATACAATCTTAATTGATCCCCAGAGATGTGCAGAGGGACTTTTCTGTTTTGCACGGGCCTACAGTAAATTTCATAGTTTCGAGTTGGTATGCACACAAGCGGATGATCAGAATTATGATGAAGACGATATCGAACAAGACCACGACGAAAGGGGTGCGGATGAAAACTACGATGACTCCATTGAGTTAAGAGATGGTTTGAAGGAGCAGCACGATGAACATTTAGCAACTATGAAAAACGGCATTCACGGATCATTTTTTACTGGGGCATTGCATATCCTTTGCATGCAATGAAGTTTATCATCTTAAAGATGCGTTTCCTAATATAAGTTGCATGTGTAAAGTGTATGGCATTATTTCTGCCATACCGATCAGTTCCTGTACTGCCGAGCGCAGCTTTTCTGCGCTAAAGCGTGTGAAAACACGATTGAGGTCTACGACGGTGCAGGAGAGGCTGGAAGGATTATTGCTCTTGTCAGTAGAACGCAAAACACTGCTAACACTCACGAATTCATTTGCACGTTCATCCTCTCACCTCTCAAGTGCGTTGTTGTAGTTCTATTGTATTGCATGGTTGGACAGGAGCGCTTAACCCGCACCCCATTCTCCTTCAATTGCACGTTTAAATGACTGTGACAATTTCGCTGTAAATTATATATAGACTTCGTGATTAACATGCGATGGATGGACAAGCATGTACACGTATATATGCATGGGTATACATGTAAGCTTAATTAATTTTTTTATTTTTTGGGGGGGGGGGGGGGGGGGGGGGGGCGCCGTTATATATATAATTATATATATATATATATATCTGCCCCCTCCAGCGGCGGGTGTGCCACAACGCCACTGATTCGTAAGCTAATATAACCTGCCCGCGATGATAGGGCCTAATTTGGACTGTCAGTGAACATCGATCACACGCCCAGACAGCTATGGAATGGACCCTCTTAGTACCAGTACCTACCCCCTATTGCAGATAGCTGTGAAGCAGCACACACAGCTGTGCATGAATTGAACATCACAGCTAACAGGCAACTGGACCCTATGGCAGATAGAGCATGCAGGCAGCCATGTAACTACGGCAGACAAATGGAGTGGACACTACAGTAGACAGCTATGCAGTGGACAGTGAAGGCAAGACAGCCTAGCCAACAGCTATACACCTAGGAAGCAGACAGGTAAGTACCTACAACAGGCAAATGTGGAGAGGGCCCTAAGGCAGTGGGCACTATATGTACATCAGACGACACCAGGCACTTGTGCAGTGACACAGCAGCACACAGCTGTGGAGTTAACATAACAGCACTGAGACGTGGAGTGAACATCACAGCACAGCTGGCACCTATGCAGTGAACATCACAGCAGACCACTGTGGAGTGAACATCACAGCAGACCACTGTGGAGTGAACATCACAGCAGACCACTGTGGAGTGAACATCACAGCAGACCACTGTGGAGTTAACATCACAGCAGACCACTGTGGAGTGAACATCACAGCAGACCACTATGGAGTGAACATCAGAGCAGACCACTGTGGAGTGAAATTCACAGCAGACCACTGTGGAGTGAAATTCACAGCAGACCACTGTGGAGCGAACATCACAGCAGACCACTGTGGGAGTGAACATCACAGCAGACCACTGTGGAGTTCCAGAAAAGCTGGGGGCGCCCATTAGAAGAATCTCGTATCCAACTCCAAGTACATGTACGGCTATAAAATATATTAAATAATTGTGTTCTGCTTGCTAGCAAATGAATTGAGAATTAAACTTCTCTTCGATTGATATCTTGAACAGCTTTGTGGTACATGTTGTGTGTCGCAATATTCAATGCTTCTTCTTCCGAAGCATTTCAACATGTAAAGCAAAATTTCTTAACACCGTATGGATATGCTTGCAGTGATCAAGGAAAAGTTAAGGGAGTGAGAGCCATAACATTTTCAAAATTTATACTGAACCAGAACACGCACATACACATCAGCTTCAGTGTTCAGAAAAAAACAGAATGTATGTACATGTGTAAATGTAAATAATTACTGTTCTGTAGCTAAATTCTCTGCCTGAAACATGTGTTGAAGGTTCTCATGGCAGAGGTCATGTCGAGTAATAATTCCCAATAGCTGCAAAATGTGGAGAAAGTAAAATTAGAAACATGTAACTACATGTACATGTACATGTACATTGTATTGGCAACACCTATCAGTATTGATAGAGTATGGACATGTTGCTTAGTAGTACATGTTGTGTTGTTAAAGCACTGAATAAACCTTAAGTAATTCCATCAAAATAACATCAAAGCACATTTCAAATATATAAGTAACTAATATCTTGATCACACCTACAGCATGCAGGCTGAACCTTTTCAAATATAAGAGCATTCTTTGCATAAGCAGGTCCCAGTGTCAACTTCTCAAGAGTTTGGTTTAGCTTATCTTATTTACAACTTTTTTTTAATACTGGGGGGGGGGGGGGTGGGGCCTCCTCCGCACCCACAAAAATGACTCATGTTTAAACAGGCATATTGTTGTAATCATTAACATTAGCATGTGTGTGTTTCAACATTTCTGGAAAGAAGTGCTTGAGATTACAACAATATGCTTGTGAAGACAAAAGCCAATTTTTGGTGGGGCGGAGTAAATGTCTTAAATATATAATATTATGCAATGATGCAGAAATCAAGTTCAGAAATCAGGATAGGATAATGAAACTGAAACACGCTAAATGGTTTACTGCACTTCAAGCAAAATTGTACACAGAATTATACTTGTTCTCAGCATTAATGGTGCAATGTGTATGCTCTTCTATTATCATACAATGTACATGTATATTATATTTGCCCTCACTTTTCCTGAAGTAGTAGCAACCACAGGCAGGTGACGAAGTCCCATTGTACGGAAGAGGTTGAACACTTGGGGGAGAGGGGCTAGATCAGATATGGTATACGGACAGGGGTTCATGTACAGCGTGACATCCTAAAAGGAAAAAAATGTCAAAACAATAGCACGTAAGAGCAAATACACTTTTATATTACACACTTTACATATAGAAACTATAATGTTTTACGTACATGTATTTTTATTACAAATGATACATATTTATGTTTAATCTCCAATGGTCTCTATTTAAGGAGCATGGGGACCATACATAAGGACGATATTGAAGAATCAGGACCCACGGTAGTGGGTCCTATGTAGAATTGCCTTCGTGGGCGTGGTTTTCGATCGAGCGTTTTAAAACGGTAACGAAGCGTTGCCTTTACTCGCCAGCTCGCATATAATCCATCACAAACATGACAGATATGCACATATAACGTGAGCTTCGCTAAACAGTGCCGTTTACGTGGAGTGACAAGTCGGTACCAAAATTCCGCCATTTAATTTTTGTTCATCACCTCCTCCTTCCGTTCATCACATATAACTCGCGACAGGAACGTCGTACGAAGACGAGATTAGCTTCAAAAAGTTGCATTTGATTTCCAAACGTGCCCTTTCATACAAATACGACCTACAGTTGTTTGCTGGTGATGAAAGGCCGTGAAATAACACGACCAGGTGCAAATCATTATCGGTGACGGTTGCCTAGCAGTATGTAATATGACGTCACACACGCGTCTTAATTTACTGTTGCCAGGCTACGCGTATACGCAGCTGCAAACGTGTTTACAACAGGCGGTTCTATTCTAATTCAGGAAAGGTGACCAAGCCAAAGAAAATGGCCCGTTAACAAGGAGAACTCTGAGTTTAAGATATAGGTATCAATAAAATTAAAAAGAGGCCTATATACTCAGATTTAATACCTGATACTGATACGAGGAATCTAAGCGTCCTATGCATTGCAACGAATACACTAAGCCATATATTATATTGACTGAACACTCCTGGCGGAGAAAAAAAATTAGGGGAACAAGTAAATCAAAAACTTCTCTATCGAGAAAGTGATTGGTGGGATGTAGGATTGGAGGTGCAAAAAGCAAGGAAACACGGTACAGTATGTTAAAGTGAGGTTTGGTAGGAGACTACAACTATAACAGTCCTACATTTGCAAATAGGCTTCTTCATTTGCAAATTCAGGACTGTTAGTTGTAGTCTCCTACCAAACCTCACTTTAACATACTGTACCTTGTTTCCTTGCATTTTGCACCTCCAATCCTACATCCCACCAATCACTTTCTCGATAGAGAAGTTTTTGATTTACTTGTAAAAACAATGCCAGGCAATAGCTTGGTAGCTACAACGGTCAATGAAAGTAGAATTGGTAACATGACTAAATTAATTTCATCACTATCACCTGTCAAATCGGAATCAGTAATATACGTCAAGTACCATAGAAATGTGCACTGAAAGGTGGCACCATGCCAATGGTACAAACGTTCAGAAAGAGCTATAATTCTTTCAAAGCTGCAGGACAAAACTTCAATTATAAACAACATGGCTGATTTCCAATGCGTAAGAACAAAAGTAATGCTCAATCATCCAGCTTTATAAAAATATACATTTTTAGTACATGTACATTGTTGTTCACATTTCTGTCAATATGCTGCATCAAACCCAGTATTGAAGAAATAGAGGGAGCGAGTTGTTAAAAACAGTATTGAAAAACAAAACATTTCAATCCGACATGTAGGTGAGCAATTGTATATTGGATCACCACAGCATTTGCCAACACCCCTTCAGATTTCTTTCAAATGCACGTATCTAACAGATCCTATTGTAACTATGTTATATGCACAATTTCACTTTCAAATTCGCTTTCACTCATGAATAATAATTAGTCAAAGTTGGGGATTTTGCTAAATTTGGCTGGGACAGGATATTTTTATAAAGCTGTAGCACTGTAATGCTTATTGTGATAGCGATTCATTAGGATGAAGTTTAAAGCGCTTTCCATGTAGATCACTTCCTATGCTAAAGTGTTTAATAATTTTTAATAAGTTTCAGAGCCTTGCTGGTCGAATTGGACAGTCTGCGATATCTCAAAAAGTGGTGTTTATATATTTTTATTTTTTTGCATAATAATAGATTATGTTATGATACATCTACATACAAAAATTCATTTTGGGGTTTGCATTATATAGGGAGGTACAAGCTATTCTGAGTTTTTTAAAGTCATGTTTCTTTGATGTACCGCTTGACCACAAAGTTTACACAAGTGCATGTCCCTACCATGAATACAAAATAACATGCTGGAAGTGTTAAAATTTATAACAGAAGTTTAATGAACCAAATAACAATAACTATACACGTAGGTATGAGATAAGGATAAGACTATCAAGCAGTAGAGAGTTTCACTTGCAACTTTTGAGATGCTATGCTGCACAGCTTCACTAAGAGTGTAGGTTCTTCCAGTTGTAGTTGCAGGGTCTACAATGGTTAATACATTAGTAGCTGGAGCTGTCAGAATGTCAGCTTTCCTTGGATAGACAAATAATGAGGATGGTCCAGCGGGCTCCAAGCAGCTAAGTTGTACTTCAACAGTGGAAGGGAATATTTGCAGTACGCATGCTAGTTACCACTTGTTGTCATACATGACTGTTACAAATCCTTTGATATCATCAAATACCAAGTCCTCTTCTATGCCAGGTTGCATACGTACAACACGTGCTTCAGAGCTACTGGAATAGGCTTTTACTTCTAACTGTCCTCTTCCTTTAGGTATGAAGGCATGCAGCCTCTGAGTTCCAGGAATGGTTCTTGCATGGCTCAGTCTAGCTTCTAGTTGCAAGGTTTCAGTATCATACTCCTCTTTAGTACTGTAATGGAAATGCACCGCTGTAATGTTTGCCTTTGCATACTCAAACAACTGCCTTGGTGTCATGATCTGGTCATGGTATGGCCTTTGCAGACTTGCCCGGGCTGCTGACCTCTTAACTGATCCTCCGACACCATCACTTGGTCCTTTGCCATGGGATGTGGCAAAAAAATGCCACTCCGCTGGCATTCCAAAGTCATCCTCGTGATGGGTGAGATTGAGGAAGTTCTTGCAGTTTTTGTATTGAGATGAGCAGCCATCTGAAAAATACACCATACGTTTAGGCAAAGATCCAAAGTGGCTATGCAGGAATGAGATCAGATGTTTTTGATACAGATGAACAGCAACGGTGTCGTGATGTAAGCAGTCAGAGATTATCACAAAACTAATATGCTCCAGCTTTTCACCACTTTTGTAGTAACAAACAAATGGATGCAGTGTAGCCTGTGCGTTATTCCAATGAAACCCTTGAGCAGCATCCTGCAGTACAAAGGAATAGTTCTCAGAGAAGTCGCCTAAACAACAAATTCTCCATCCTGTAAAGATGCTTTCCTTTGTGTAAGATACAAAGACTGCTGCTTAGCAATGTAGTCATGCCTTCTCAGCGCTTCCAGTTTTTCACAGAAATCAGGTACGAACTCTTCAACAGGTTTCACCAAAGTCTCTAAAGTCGAGCGATCTGTTGATGTCCACTGCATGTACTGAACTTCATCTACCATGTTGTCTGTGAAAACCTGCATTACCTCATCTCTAAAGGTGTCTAGTGATGCACACTTTTCGCATTCTCCAAGGAAGCATGCTGGACCTGCGGGGCTACATGTGATCCTTGACAGGCATTCTTTATATCCATTCAATCTTGAGGTATGCTCTTCTGTAAGATGCCCGAGTTTGGAACCGTGGATCATAAGTTTCACATTTTGATGAATTGTGCATACACAGACAGAATGTATCCCACTGGCACCTGCAAGCACACACTCCTTCGGCCGCAAGGATGCAAATTTAGAAAAGCTAATTTTCTTGTCAGGAAACATACTTTTATACCTCTGAAAGGCTTCCTTGAGGTTGCAGAGTACTAAATACTTCTGTTCTTGAATACGGTGTCCATCTTTTCGCACCAAGATGTAATCCTTTATCCCAGGCATAACTCGGCTTATATCCTCACTCTTGTAAAAGGAGGTTACTGACTCTGTGATTTCTGCTGGAAAAGGATATTTTTTGGGATTGGGAGTTGAAAGGATCCCTTTTTCACTAACAAGCTTCTTAGCCTTTCTGATCATGAAGTTAGTAGCACCAAAGGGACCAAACTCTTGCTCAACCTTTCTTACACTCCAGCTTTTAGGCAAGACAGTCAGGACTTGAACTTGCTCACTCTTCGTTGCACAGTTCTGAAACTTCTCTTTCAGCTGCTGGATGATTTCATCTGCATCACTAACTGGTTGAGGTGCATCTGTGCTAGCAAAAAGTTGTAGACTTTTAGAAACTGACTGCTGTAATTTTTGCAATATCTGGCTTCTATAGGAACCACAGCGCTTCAGCTTCCTCTTTTGTACTGGTGATTCACCTAAGGCTGTTGCTGATTCATTTAACTGCTCAATGATGACGTCTTGCTCAGCTGGAACAAAATCAATAGGGCTATGTGATGGCCCAGCTTCCTCGTGATCACTCTCTGGGGAGCTACGTTGCAATTCAGCTTCTTCTGTACTAATAGACTTGCGACAAGTTGAACAAAGTTTCTGGCCTATAGTGTCCATTAAGTTGTATGTAATTAATTTAGTTACACGTAGGGGAACAGGCTTACCAGGATAGAGCTTAACTACTGAAGAAGCTAATTCCTTGGGGCCAACAGTTCGTAGATCCTTTGATATTTTCTTTTTGTGAATTTTCAAAGGGTCACAACAGTACTTTTGAAAGAACGCAATAGGCTTCGTGTCACTCATATCTCACTTGAAAAGTTCGATTCAATTTAGAATAGGCATGCAGCTTTATATACTAAACAAAACAGCCGACGTTTTTTGTTGGATAAACGGCACCTCCTTTGTGTACATGCATGTGAATGCGAGGCGCCAACAAAAAGACCAGCTAGAGTCGTAGAGGCACGTTAACGCCTACATTATTGTACTTCATTGCGCTATGCAAGCACAGGTTCTATTGTTAGCGCTACGTGGAAGACAACAGAGTCGCTTGCTATAGAATCAAACAATAAAGCGTGCTATTGTTAAGACAATGCATAGCGCTATATGAGCTTTTGCTAATAATGTAGGCGCTAACATGCCTCTACACAGCACCTCACATTCGCACAAAAAGAGATCGATTTACATCTGCATGCATGCACGCGCACTTGATGGCTGGCTTGTGCTAGCGAGCACAAGAGTCTACCGTCTTTGATTACTATATAATGCAAACCCCAAAATGAATTTTTGTATGAAGATGTATCACACTATAATCTATTATTATGCAAAAAATAAAAATATATAAACACCACTTTTTGAGATATCACAGACTGTCCAATTCGACCAGCAAGGCTCTGAAACTTATTAAAAATTATTAAACACTTTAGCATAGGAAGTGATCTA
This sequence comes from Spongilla lacustris, assembly GCA_949361645.1. Taxonomy (NCBI): domain Eukaryota; kingdom Metazoa; phylum Porifera; class Demospongiae; order Spongillida; family Spongillidae; genus Spongilla; species Spongilla lacustris. Next base: position 4,983,965 of record OX442426.1, read on the forward strand.
CATGGAAAGTGCTTCAAACTTCATCCTAATGAATCGCTATCACAATAAGCATTACAGTGCTACAGCTTTATAAAAATATCCTGTCCCAGCCAAATTTAGCAAAATCCCCAACTTTGACTAATTATTATTCATGAGTGAAAGCGAATTTGAAAGTGAAATTGTGCATATAACATAGTTACAATAGGATCTGTTAGATACGTGCATTTGGAAGGGGTGTTGGCAAATGCTGTGGTGATCCAATATACAACTGCTCAGGTGTGATGGTGTTACGCATCAATCGTGCAATCATCGATCGATTGCGCACTAGGCGGTTGCGCGATCAATGGATGGAATATGTTCACGTGCTTAGGTGTGAAACAGTTCAGTTGCTTAGGTATATTACTTCCAACAATCGCTTCGTTCTGCTTTTCAATTGCAAGGCGCGCATGAAGGCTATATATTGCTATCTTTAAAGTAGCCTGAGCTTAGAGCTGTATTTTTAGTCAAGGAAAGTTTGATGCCATCATCCGCCATCTATCGTCCCCATGCACAATACAAGTTCATTCCCATTTCAAGAATTTAAGAAGAAAATTGATCTACCTGCATGCTGCAAGGACTGGGTCTTTTCAAAGTGCTTGTAATCACAAATGAAGAGAACAACGAGGTTTGTACAACACATTTTCATACACTTATTCGTCCTTTTAAACCTATCATTGTAGGAGGATTGTGTGAAATTGTTTCGTATTATGCATGCAAATGAGCTAAGTGACATCATTCGGGCTCTCCAGGCAGTTGAAGCAAAGTGGCTACAAGAAAGTATCCTCGAGATATAGCTGGTAACCATGGTGAAAGAACTTTCACTCCTATGTGTTCTTGCTTTAGGAAGGCCATACTGCTAGGGATGACATTCCACTGTCCCTTTCGACTGGGTTAGGGTTGGCTGAGGTTAGGAAAACATTTTGAATTTTGTACCATTTTGAATTTTTACATGTACCATGTAACAATGTCACAATGCCACAGTGACAGCCATAGTAAGTAACTAATGCAAGCAGGTAAGTTAACTTCAGTTATCAGTAACCATTCAAAAGGTTACCCTAACCCCAGACAACCCTAGCCCTAACACTACACATGAGAGGAAAGTCATCCCTAACGGTTGATACATGTAGCAGTTTGAATACAAAATTTGGAGAGCACAATTCTTTCCTTACGCAGGATTCACATGCAGTAGTGCAGATTAGTCCTTTGTTGCATACAGTACTGCTTGTGTAATGATACTAAAAGTACAATAGCCTATGCTTCACAACAGCAATGATCTGAAAATGCATGCCTTTTTACATGCATTATTTTTATGTGTCTTATATCTATGAGATCCACTTTAACTCTACCCAAAACGTTATGTAGGACCTGTGTTTTGTGGCTGACGTAGCTGGATGTCAGGACCGATGTGTGTTGCAAAACTCCCGCACAAAGCCTATTGTTATGAGTCTGCATGACTATGCACATTCATAGTGGCAGATGTCTTTTTGTTGGATTGAAAAGAAAGACAGGAGAAGTGTCTTACATGTTACAAGATCATGTGTGACCCATAGTCAGTCAGCATGCATGCAATACTGGAATACAAACTGACAAGTGGAAGTCTTCCACTTGCATTGAAACACTTTGATTAGAGTCAGATTAGCATACAAAGCTCATTCATTCATTTTCTTAAGCTTCATAAAGACCCTCATGTACATGTACATGAACTATGCATGGTACAATTACAGTTTAACATAAATCAATAAGACAGTCTAATAACTGCAGTATACATGTAAGGTACATGTAGTTTTAAGGTGAATGCATTGAGCTACAATGTACATGTACACATGTATACACCTATATACAAATCCAAAATTACATTCATACAGGGCTCGGGAGTTCATATGAGTTCCAAGTAAAAAAGGGGTGGGGGATAAAGAAAAAGAAGGTACTTTGAGACTAAGTGCAGTCATTTAGGCCTACCAACATGGCTTGAAATACTATACAGGCAATCTACAGATTGCGCAGATTTTATAGCTGCGCGATCGATCAATTACACAAACTCAGCAGTGCATAATCGGCTGATTTTAGTTGCACAATCAATCAACGGTTGCGTGATAACCGATAGGCGCGCAATCAATGGATCCATCGATGGCGCAGTGCAATCAATGGATTGCGCAAATCCATCGATCGCGTGTAACAAATATATCATATGTGACAATTTGAATACTTGTACATGCACATGTACATACATGTATGTACATGTACACATTATGTACACTGTACACATGTACATGATGACAGAAACACTGTGATCAACATCAGCACAGACAACAATTAGCGATTTTTTCGTTTGACAACATTTTTTTGTGTGCACGAATTTTGTTCACATTTATATGTAGACTATACAAGTAAACTAGACGTCCATTGCATGAAGAACAATGACAAAAAAAAAAGATTTACCATGAGCATTTCCTTCTCTGAAGAGGTAAGATGAATATCTGAAATTGAACCAAACCTTGGATAGTCAGCATTCATATCTTCATGTGTAAGTGATGGCTGCGCTTCAGGCTGAATCAGAAGGGTAATGAATACATGATCAAAAATTTTCATTAGGATTCTTCCCTTTTTATGGTAATTCCACATTATGTAACAAGTGGTAATGCTCATAAATATATTGGCACCTGAACCAATGCAATCAGAGAACATGAAAGAAAATAGCATAGTAATTAATGTTCACCAATAATGGAAACTTCGCTATAAGCCAGTTCTTGACACTTACATACATGTGTACAAGCTATAGGCCTACAGTGTGTCATACACAGCACCTGATTATTAATTAATGCCGTTACACATACCCTTTCATTACGGCATGTCATTATTTAAAAAAAAAAAACAATACAGTTGCGTCTGAAAATGCTGGTATCACTATACGGCTTGAACAAATTGGCGCCTTATAGGAAGTTATATTATTTTGACTGCTACTACATGTACATGTAGCTGTATCAACCTGCCTATTATAACTCCTGTACAGCTGCACTATAATTAATGACATGTATAATTTTAATATAGCCTAAAACTGTGATGCAAATGTTCATACAATAAAGTTCATGTTCAAATATTTGCAGGCTGACTGTGCACCATGTTGTATACATGTACATGTACATGTACATGTACAAGTACCTTGCTGTTTTCATCAAAAAACACTTTTCTCTTCAGCAATGTGATCAATTGTGAACGAAGAATGATCCCACGAAGCGCAATCGGTTTTTTGCTAGTCACTTGCACCAAATTCCCATTCTCTTTTCCCTGACTCTTTTCAAATGTCAGACTATAATTGTGCACAATACTGGAACTACCGAGGAGAGACGTTTGCTCATTTATAGGGGAGACGCAGCGATGGGAATCCCTCTGTCTTGCATTGCATGTTGATTGCCCATCAAGTTCAAGTAACTTCCAATTGGGATCGTACAGCCTTGGTATGAATGCATTGTTATCATACACCTTGGGTAACTCGAGGATTGGGGTGACTACAGGGAAGGCGCTGAAAGTAGTGGACTCCAGCAGAGTGATTATGGACCTGACACGTGTGATGGGATGGATGTAGCTGAGGGTTGTGCTCATCACATCAGACGCTGACAGCCTAGCCAAAGGAAAAAGAGAGAGAGGAAGTGAAGAGTAGGAGGAATAAGGAAAGAGACCGATACATGTACATGTACATGTAGATGCACACAAACAAGTATATACATTGTACATGTACATGTATGTGTGGAAACAACAGATAGACATAAAAGGACAGCACAGGAGCACAAAACCATGTTGGTGAAATACATGTACACATGCCTTTCCATCTGTTGAGGACTTTCCCATTCCAAAAATGGAGTTTTTTTCAATTCAATCTGTATGTCGTATATTCCATTATTGAAGAAATCACCAACCCATTTTGCCATCTGCATTTTAAAAAGTACACATATACATTTGCACCTGTACAGTATCCTCCACATGTTATGAAGAGAAAAAAAATACATCCTTTTTTAAAAAAAACATCACCATACAATTACCCTTTGAGGAAGATACTCTAGGTAATACTCTATTATTCTATTTACGATGTACATGTACATGTACATGTACATATACATGTACACCAATGGAATTCACAATGTGGCTTGGCAAATAAATATGTGCATCATCAGCATTACAAAATAGTACAGTCCATTCCCCTTACCGACACAGCAATTAAGATTGGAATTCCATATGATATTTGTCGTGTTGCCTCTATCATGATGATAGTCAGGCTGATAGTCATCCTCATGACACCTGACAAAAATGAGGCTGCTCCTATCACAGAATATGTTCCTACTGAAATTGCGAGGGGTCCTGTAGAAGCTACATAGCCCCACCTAAACATAAAAGACAATACATGTATGTGATTATAGCACTATACACTTGTGATATTTTTTAAGGCCACTACACTAGCAGCTGTTATCATGCCAGGTCAAATAAAACATCACACATCATCTTAGTGGTACGACCGTGCGATGAATATATGGCTTCGTTCGTAGGTTCATTTGGCTCCGTATCGTTTGAAGGCTGACTATTTAGCACATTGCAAGTTGTGAAACATCATCGTTTTAGGTTAGTTTTTTAAAAATTCAGTTGCGATTACACACGTGCTTCAGTTGACAAAGATGGTGTATAGCAAAGCTTTGCATCTTATTTCTTGCTCGCAAAGGCTACAAAGCTCCTACAATAACCTACTGAAGGCCGAAAATCTATCGTGTACTCGTGAAAACGTATTTTTGTTTTTGAAGAGGTATGCGGAAACCCATAGCATCGCTAGGTAGCCGGGCTCAGGGCGTTTGTCCAAGGTGACTGCAGAAATTAAGGCCTTATAGTTGAGCCAAGGATTAGCAGCTGCATATCGACGAGTCGACGAAACAACTGTGCACCAACTCCACTAGCTGTTAATGTCAAGTGGCTATAAGATAAGTCTTTGCACTGTTCTTTGCTGCAGGAGATCTCTTGGATGGACATTTCGCAGCAGCGCATACTGCCAGCTCATACGCGATGTTAACAAACAGAAGTGGCTGGATCTTTCACACGTGTCTACTTACATGTACCAGTACAGGTATTACTTTTCTAAAAGTGCCATTATCCACATGCACTAAGACTAAGTCCCACCCGCTAGTTAACACTTTTTAGGTGCCGATATTAGTTTTGTTTGTCTTTTTAGATCATTCTGCATCGTCGCCAGATTGTAGTACTAAGACGATATGTGGTGTTTTTTTTTACCGCTACTGTACTACATGTAAGTGCATCTACATGTACATGTACACTTACATGTACATTGTATCACCATCAAGCAATCTAGCACTACACTGTACATGTACCTACATGTACATGTACAAATGTACAGGTATATGTACCATTAAATGCATGTAAAGTATATGCTAAATAAGAAGGCATATACATGTACATGCACATTGTACATGTCTGCATGCATGTACATGTACATGTACTGTTGAACCAATTTTAATAAAGCAATACAATACACTATTAATAACCATTTTAGATAACTTACTCAATGAAGCTGGAAATAAACCGTCCATAAAGTGCTCCAATATAAATACAAGGGATGAAGAGTCCACTGGGGATTGCACTTCCAAGTGTCCAGCATGCAAGAAGGAAGCTAAATATTAATGCCATTCCCAGCGATTGTACCGCAAAAGAACCTGTACATGTAAGTTTGTGTGTGCAAATGTATATTGTGCATGTACACAACATTAAGCAACTCAAAAGAGATTATCACAATATAGCACATGCATGTACATGTACATGTACATGCAGGCATCGTTGCATTTTACAACGGTATAGCCAGTACATGTACTTACTTATAGTAGCATTCAATATACATGTAAACATCATAACATGCACATCATCTTAGTGCAATGGTCATGCGACTATGTACATATCGGCACATACATGTACAATGTAAACTTTTTTTTTAACCGTTACTGTAATTACTGGACTATCCAACAAAAGACTAGATGAAAATGGAGACCTAATTAAATCATGTCAGCTGTACGCACTGTAATTATCATTTTCCAAACAACAATCTACTAGTTGTTTTGCACAGCTTGAAACCACATTCTACTACATGTACATGTATATATGTCACACATTGATATACCAACACCCTCCCATTGCACCAAATCATATACACATTGATATAACACCCTCACATTGCATCATGCAAATCTTACGTCTCAAGTGAAACAGAAGCTTAACTGCCACTTCCTGAGAGTTGAAGAACAATGTTGTGATGTCATTTAGGTACCCAGGTCCTGCTACGAAATCTCCAGTTGAAGGGCAAAAGTAATGATTTGTCGCATTAGCATAAGAAGAGTTCTACAAAACAAATGGCATGGGTTAATAATGGGTTCATAACCAGTGAATACAAATAACTAAAAGCAAGGAAGAGCAGAAGGTGAATGATTTCCAGGCTTCATAAGGCTATTCAGTTAAAATGTTTCGTTTCTGGTTTACTGCCAGCATGGATTTTCAGGAATAGTCTTCACTATTGTTGTAATTTAATTTATTAGTGTACTACATGTACATGCATGCATATGAGTTGGTTTAATCTTTAATCTGCGTGAAACGATCCTGAATTCAGGATCGGTAAAATCCTGAATTCAGGATAGTGAGTTCTTCCGTTTATAACAACCATTGCAGTGAAAATTAAAATCATTATAACATAGAAGCTATTTGTTTCAACATAGTGCACATATTCTATAGCATGGAATAATTTTTATCATCTAGAAAGCAGCCCAAACTTCAAGGATGCATACGCACGTCCGTTGCTCTTGCTTACATAAATTAAATGATTAGCAATTTATAGTTTGTAATACTTACAAAGAGCATTGAACATATCAATTTTACTCCTTTTCACTACTTATTGGTGGTAGCACCTCCAGACTCTTGATAGAAGTTGTATTTTTATCAAACTTGTACACAAAATAATAGAAAAGTGTAATTTATTATCACTATCCGAGCATCCGCCCCTTCTTTTTATGTCCCAACAGTACTGGTGACAGCATTTCTACCAATGCCAGGCATTTCTGCATCGCTCTCAACGACAGAAATGTTTTTATTTTATTTTGCAGAGGCTAACCATCGTACCACCCGCTCTGACTTGCTTCGCTTAGTCCGCCTTGAGTTAATTCGATGCTCGTACCTCCTGTGTCCCATATTGTTTAATTTGCTTATATGGCTCTCCTTACAGATCTTAGTAACAGTTTCTATCTTGAAAGTAAGCTTCCTGCTCTTTCCTCAACCTTATACCTGATTTTGATGGTAACCGCGGCATTATTTGCGAACGAAAAAGGAAACTAAGCCTAAACATTGTTTTGTTAAAAGAAATAAGGATTTGAATGACTAAAATGGATAGCGCTGTTTAGATGAAAGCCTACAGAAGCTAAATAGCAAAAAAAAATATCATCAATACTGTTCGAATTTATGTTGATACGAGCGGCGTAAAGTCATCCTTAACTCAGGATTTCCATCCTGAATTAGAATGAAAATAGATTAAAGGTAAGAAATGAATACGTTGGTGAATGTGTGCGTACATGTAACTACTGAACAGAAGAGGACTTCAACAGCCCAATACTTTTATCCCTCTAACCAACTAACCAGCAGCTATGCAACAATAATAACAAACCATTGCAAAGCACATTATCAATATGACCTTCTTCACAAATTTACACGTATGAGGAGAGGGAAAAGGGGAGGGAGGGGTCCATATGGTGGTCCAGTGCTTTGCATGCAAATGTTTTGTCTGCAGCGGGAGCAAGAGCAGGTGCAGCATCAGAGGCAGCTGAGCTTAGGAAGCACACCGCCAATGATGCAAAGTGTGCAGAGTTGGGGTGGGTGCCCATCCCTCTTGTGGTGGAGTCTTATGGGGCATGGGGCAAGGAGGCTCAGCAATGTTTTTCCTGACTTGCATCTCACCTAGCTGTCCATCCATGGCTGTGTGCCAAAGTCCATGGCAACCTTTGAACTTTATGCACGGCTAAACATCTCAAACTCTAGGGTGATGTTGTCTAGGTCCTAGATTATGTTAGTAGTGTACTTACTTTTAGTGTTATATTATCATTAGTGTTATAGCTGTAGTTTAGTGGTGCTATTTGTACATGTATATGTGTAATTATGTTTAGTGGTGTTATTTGTATAATAATTATTAAATTGCTGTATATATAATCAAAATTTCTTCATTTGAAGGATAGTTACAAAAAACAACTAATCAACTAGTTGGGTGTGGCCGCCTACCTGTTTGGTTGGGTAGTCAGGTGACAAGCCTATACCAAGGTAATAATCCAACACTTGTCAGAACCCACGGTAGTGGGTCCTATATAGGATTGGCTTCGTGGGCATGGTTTTCGATCGAGCGTTTTAAAACGGTAAAGAAGCGTTGCCTTTACTCGCCAGCTCGCATATAATCCATCACAAACATGACAGATATGCACATATAATGTGAGCTTTGCTAAACAGTGCCGTTTACGTGGAGTGACAAGTCGGTACCAAAATTCCGCATTTAATTTTTGTTCTCCTCCTCCTCCTCCTCTTCCTCCGTCTTCCGTTCATCACGTATAACTCGCGACAGGAACGTCGTAAGAAGACGAGATTAGCTTCAAAAAGTAGCATTTTATTTCCAAACGTGCCCTTTCATACAAATAAGACCTACAGTTGTTAGCTGGTGATGAAATGCAGTGAAATGAACCAAGCAGGTGCAATTCATTATAGGTCGGTTGCCTAGCAGTATGCAATATGACGTCACACACGCGTCTTAATTTACTGATGCCAGGCTACACACAATTACCGTGTACATGTACGCAGCTGCAGACACGTTTACAAGTCAACAGGCGGTTCTAATTCAGCAAAGGTGACCAAGCCAAAGAAAATGGCTCATTAACAAGGAGAACTCCGAGTTTAAGATATCCGAAGAACAATGGTAGGCCTATTAATAAAATTAAAAAGAGATCAGATTTAATACCCGATACTGATATGAAGAATCTAAGCGTCCTATGCATTGCGACGAATACACTAAGCCATACATTATAAGGACTAAACACTCCTGGCAGAGAAAAAAAAAATTAGGGGAACAAGTAAATCAAAAACTTATCTATTGAGAAAGTAATTGGTGGGATGTAGGATTGGTGGTGCAATTAGCAAGGAAACAAGGTACAATTTGTTAAAGTGAGGTTTGGTAGGATACTACAACTATAACAGTCCTACATTTGCGAATAGGCTTCTTCATTTGCAAATTCAGGACTGTGAGTTGTAGGATCCTACCAAACCTCACTTTAACATATTGTACCTTGTTTCCTTGCTTTTTGCACCACCAATTCTACATACCACCAATCACTTTCTCGATAGAGAAGTTTTTGATTTACTTGTACTAAATGTAGGAATACATGTACATGTACATGTACCTACAATTATCTCACATCAGCCGCTGATTGGGTGATAATGGTTGGACTGCAATCCCTATTGCAGCAGAACAAATCTTGGCATACAAGTAGGCTTTTCACCTACATGTAACTACATTGTACCTGACCAAAACACGGTAGTCGGGCCACGCCCAAATAGTATTCAACCAGAAACTAAACATTTTATTAGAGTGGTCTAATGTACATGTGCATGAAAACAAGATTGCAATACATGTTGTATACATATCATATGAAATTGAAATTCGTATTTTATTGCAATTGTACACTAATCAAGATCACCTCTAAAATATCAGTAATAACATGAATAGTTGTAATATGCACTTACTGTTGCATTAGTTATTTTCAATATGGGAATACATGTGCCTACAGTCATCCCACTGGAGAACATCAGTGTTGTCGTCACCATAGTGATCAAGATAACTTCAATTATTCTGTGCAAAAAAGAAAAAAGGTAAACCAATAACATTCATTAGTGTACATGTACATGTAGATGTAGTGATAATGTGTGGATACATGTACTTAGCATGTTCTACTTGAGGTTTACACAGGTACATGTACATGTATGTACATGTATTCTCACATCCTATAGCATTATGCACCATGGCAGTGGAAGCTTCCAAGTAGCACCATTAATTTTTTTTTTTTTTAAGAAGACAAGAGATTTGCATACACATTTCAAATCCTGTACTTTCTAGTGTACATTGTATAACAGGAAAGCCTACATGATGTACATCTACCTGTACATGTATGTGTAACACGTGGCATGGTACAAGTACAGCTGTACATGTACATGTTGTACATGTAGTACATGTACAACATGTACATGTTGATTGTAAAGCTAAAAACAATAATTTTACCTCCATAGTTTGGCTCGATTCCTACGTTGCAGGTATTTCATGCGATGCAAGACAATGCGCTTATTAAGACAGTTAAATAGAGCTCCCAGCAGACCTCCTCCCACACCCAATGCTGCAAAGACAACCAGATGCAATGGTGTCCAATTTGCATCATCCTAAAAAAAAAAGCAAAGCTCAAAGTCGGTCAAAATGCAATAGACTTTAGCATGTGTACATGTTGTACATGCATTGGCATACCATGGATACATGTATGGTACCATCCAGATGTCCACAGCTTATATATCACTTGCATGCTGTGCAACGTTACAGATGAATCACACATTCACGTGAGTACATGTACACATACATGTATGCTTAGAATCAATTAAAGTTCCAGACGTGGGAAATGAAGGTTCAGTGTGAGCAGGATTGTGAAAAGACTTCATGTACAGCATGTTGCATAGAGATGTACATGTACATGTACATGCATACACTGTACATATACATGTATGTACACGTGTGCAGTGTATATGTCTACATGTACATGTATATGTGAACTGTATACCACTGTAAGTTACTCAATCTCAATGCATGCCAATATACATGTATGTCACATTGTTGTCTATAGTAATATACATGTACATTACATGTAATAGTACTCATGTACACTGAATACATGTATATATTCAGTTGGTCAACAATTTGCCTCACCATGTCAATAGGACCAAAATTGACAATACCAGAGTCCCCAAGGACAGACCACTTGTTTTCCTTCCCAGCCATGAAAAAATTGAATGTGAAAGTGGCAGAGAAACAACAGAATAGCTGCAAGCAAGAACAGTAAACATAAACAGTTTACATGTGATGCACTTGAATAAATTTAACACTTTTCTTTGCTACAGTAAATATACATTTATAGTCTGTATGAATAGCAACAATAGTGTGTACATGTACCTAAGTAATCTGAGCATTACTTAATAGGGTATGTTACCGATTTTCAGATTTTGAAGGTTAATCTATTATTCACAATTACCTACACATGTATTTGATGGACAATGCATTTAATAGAATACATGTAGCAGGTTACTGATTTCAGAATTTCCTATCGTCGAAATAACCGATTCTGTTTTCTTAGTCGCGATTAGTCGATATTCGTTTCCTTCATATGCAGAAATCGGATGGGCAAAATACATGTGCTACTGCTGTGTCCTCCATTTTCTACCCAAATTTTAATGCAATATGTTTCATCAGCCTGAATGTTTATCGAAACTTTTTGTTGACCTTCATGGGTCGGTCTTAGGTGCCCCAAACATTGGCTTATTGCCAGTGTGCTTTCCACTTGTGATAGGAAAATCTGACACATAGTCTAAATCAGCAACTTCATCCAATTTAAAAGCTTCATTCACATCGGCACCATCACGCACCCAGTCAATAAAATACGCGCCAAGAATTTTTTTTGTATATTGCTATCAGATTGTTGCCATGTATGTATATAATTGCTGCGTTGCGCGATAACTTATTGGTTGCTACATATGTGTTGCTATAAACCTGAAAAACAACTGGACTTTTTTCATAGTCGAAATAATCGATTAAAAAGGTTACACACCTCTACTTTTACATACAAGCATCATTAAATATTTATTTGCTTACTGTTCTCCATGATAGTCCCTGGTTCCAGAACGAGGATCCTTCCTCCAGACTGAACAGTGTACCTCCAATTGGAGCACCAAAGGCAGCTACGCAATGTACATAATTTATGCTCAACAAATTTCAGTACAAACAGATGAATTTATTAAAATATCACATGTGTACATGTGCACATTTATATCAAAAATGTACATGTACATTGTACAATGTGTAAGTCAAAGCGAAAATCATTTCAACCTTTATTAACTCTAATAAAAAAGGAATTAATTAATGATGTCCAGCTATTACAGTTATAGCTTTTTGTGGCTTTTGAATACCATATAAACTACATGTAATTAAAATAAGAATAGGTATGACCACTGAATGGTACATGTATGTGTCTGGTCCCCAGACTTGAATAACTTGAAAAAAAAAACCCTATAATTGTTTTCAGGTGGCATACATGTACATGTACATGTATGGAATTAGTGGCTCTCCAGACATATATACACTGTATATTACGTGTACTCCGACCCATATACATGTACATGTACATACATAGTCATGTATACACATAGATATAAATACACTGTACACATGTACATATATGTCACTGCAACGACACATTGATTACTATACAGATGCACACATGTAACACTCTCCATATCACCTGCTACTCCAGCTGCTGCTCCACAGGAAACAAAGTCCCTCTTTTCCCTGGGGGAACACAAACACATAATATAATACAAGTACAAGTACATGTATAATACATGTACATACATGTACATGTACATATATGTATGTGCACACTTTCCATAAGAAATGGACACCAATACACTAACCTGTCTGAACGGAAGTAAGGATATGGAATAGATAATTTCTTCACATAGGGTACCAAGCTTCGTAGCTGAAAGATCACATGATGACAGTGAGAAGTGCATTGTGGTGCTACATGTGCATGTACATGTGCATGATGTATACATGTACACGTAGCACTGGAGAAATACCCACACATGCAGACATGTGCATGTAGCAGCCTGGGACAGAAAAATAGATGAATACCTGTTATATTTGTGTGTACATGTAAAAGAGTACTGATTAAAATCTGTTTGAATATGTTTGAGTGGAATTAATAAAACACAAATGCAGATATACACATTTACATGTACATGTGTACTTGTACATATACATGTACATGTCGATACAATTTACATGTATGTCATGACTGCATTCTATTTGCATCAATCAGATGTGTACAACATGTACATGTATGTGTTGTGTTTCCATTTAGATAATGCACACATACATGTACATGCACATGTAATAGCAAACTTTTTCATATCCCTTAATTTACATACATGTGTGTGTACATGCACTGTACAGTGCATGTACACACACACATACACACACATACACACACACACACACACACACACACACACACACACACACACACACACACACACACACACACACACACACACACACACACACACACACACACACACACACACACACACACACACACACACACACAAAGTACATGTACATGTACATGTGCATGTTAGACATGCATGTGTACCTGGGATATCCCTGCACCAAGCACAGCCCCAATGTACACCAAGGGACCTTCCTGACCAATCAGCAAACCTACATGTATATTAAAATAACAATGACACACACAAAAACACACACACATGCACACAACACATGTACATGTATGCACACAACACATGTACATGTATGCTGTGTACACACGTACACTGTACACACACACACACATACACATGTACATGTACAAACTCCTCATGAGATGCAGAATACATGTACATGTCACTAGGTTAAAAGTTGGATTTACATTTGCTATTGTGCAGTGGCCAAAGTACATGTACATGTACACCTGTACCAGTGCCCCCCGGGAAGGGTGCGGGAGGGGGCACTCCTCCCACCCAGCTAGGGGGTATGCGGGATTGCTGTAAGCTCCCCCATCGGGGCCTGTGGCGGAGCCCCAGAAGCCAATGCTTTTTGCATAGAAAAAACTGTGACCAGTTTAGCAATCTTGTCTGTGTGCATGTAAACAACAAAACAGCATCAATGTATACAGTCAGGGTTGCCGAAGGCCAGCCTGGCCTGACAGGCTGAACTGTCCACTTGGCCTGGCAGGTCGTACCCTGACCTGACAAGTCGGGATCCACCCACAAGGGGGGAGTAGATTGTCACATCAATAATGCATGCCTCTACATCAGGTGTGTGTGTGTTTGACAGCTTTGACTAATTTCAGGGTGCTCTGTCTCAGTTAGGAAGGAAGCTATTTAAATTACTGACTCTGTGTGGTACTGGCAGTATTGGAAGTGCAAACATTCTATTATCTATACATACATAAATGTAAACTGCATGCCTGATCACATATACAGATGAAGGCCCAAGCATATTTCTGTGTCAAGTGTTCCACATTACAGTGTACATGTATATCCTGGTGCATATTGTTGCAACTATCAACCATTTTTTATGGAAGTGAAGGGGGGTGGGGGTGGGGGTGGGGATGTACTGGCCAGCAATTCACAATGATGCGCTTCATTAGAGAAGTCATGTGAATGATGGAGTTCTTTAGCATAAATGCATGGTCAAAGCTTCCGCGTACATGTTTAAACACTTCAGGAAAGAACTGGCACTCCAGCAGGATTTCAAAGAATGGCATGCAGCTGCATTCATGATTACGTCGATGCGCTCGTTTAAACATGGGGCATTTTTGGGGTGGGGGATATCTCATGATACTCTACGGTAGTTACAAATTCGTCTGAATTATATAACCAAAGATCGGAGTTGGAGGCACAGCTTATAAAACTACAGCACAAATGAATCTGAAGCAACATTCAAAGCCATTCATACATGTACAATCTAATTTAAATAAAGATCAATCAGCAATGAATATTTTAGTAATACCGACCTGACAGGCCGGGGCTGTCAGGCCACACCCCGGACTGACTTTTGGCAACCCTGTATACAGTACCAATGCAAGGCCACTTGTCAAACCAAGACGGTAGCCGCTGTATTAAAACTACTTTGTATGGGTCGAAGCTTCTTTTCGGAAAGGCATACACTGAACATCGATCGTTTGTATGTAATTAACTAGTAGCAATTGAATAACATTCACGTATCATTACGTAATATGTGCATTGTAAGCGCGCTCGTATCAATAATAATTATTTTTAAAAACATTTTATTTTATTTGTAATAAAAAATGCAGCGGCCATGGCCACTGCAGCTCCTACGCCACTGTTGTGGTGTACAAGTGTACATGTACACATGTACATGTATGTACATGTAAATGTACATGTACACGTACATTTATACATGTACATTGTATGTGACATCAACAACTTGTGTAATTTGGTGGCTTAGAGCTACGCCAAAAATCCATTGCTTTCCTGCTAAAATGCATGCTGTAATTTCTAATGAGACACTGAATCTGTTACATGTGTACACGTACATGTGCATGAAACAATCTTTGCTTCACTTGTTTGATGTGTGATCAGACTTTAAATCAAAGCAACATACCTTGCGTCTTTTTGTGAGCAATGCATATAACTTCAAAACCAAATTTGAAAGGCATAAAGTACAATAGTGAAGCAGACAGTTTCATGCATACATTGTATGTGTACATGTACGTAAAAATTCGTTGCATCGTTAGAAAGTTACAAGTTACAGATTTCACACACATCTATATCTACAGCACATCTGTGTATGCTAAATGACTTGCCAGCAGAGACACTGAACAAGACGCCAAACGTCTTGACCAAGAGGGCAGAGATCCTTGCAACGTGAGGTATCTGTTTGAGCCGTAAGTACATGTACATGTGATGTACTCACAACAAGGATGACAACAGCTGCCATAATGAACTGTACCTTCACTCCATTTAGGTAACACTTGATTTCTGTTACACCACTGCCAGAAGCCACAGGCTATATAGAGAAGGTGCAGACATACATGTACATGTACACGTACAGAGGGGTGACATCTAAATCATATCATGTCTAATAAAAGCAATGGCTTTACTGTATGAGTTACAATGGTACATGTACAGTGTGATGTGATTCATTATAACCACCATCTTTCTGTGTACAGAAAACATGTATGTACATGTACATGTACATGTACATTACATACATATATACATGTACATTGTACCGTCCATATAGCACATTCTCAGTACCTCTAGTACTACCAGTCCAGCAGATATCAGTGCAAAGAGGATGTTGAATCCCAACAGCACAAGGAATCCACACACTACTGAGCTACCAATAATGGGGAGGTACATGTACACTGAAATGAGAGAGAGACAATGAATGAATTAAATGTAAGATGCTTACTTTATTATACAATTATATATACATAGCATAGTACATATAGTACATGTACACATGTAGATGTAGAAGCTTGTACATGTACACATCAAATGTATACACATGTACATGTATAGGTACACATCAATTAGTGGATTCCCCTATTTTGGTGTTTAAATTGCTTGCAAAAATAATGAACCGTAGTGCTCATCATACCAACATGCACAATACATGTATTTCCTTTTTCCTGTTCAGTTGTAACTCTGAATTACTCCTCCTCATGTACATGTACATGTATTTGTGCAAGAATGCATTTAGGCATCTGCACCTTGGCTCTCTCAACCATATCAATCTGGTTGGATCTACATGTACATGTGTACATTGCACATGTAGTTTGCAGTAGGCAATTAGCATACAGTACATGGACCAAACAACAGTGTACTTACATGTACAGGTACAGTAGAAATACACACATGCACAAGTACATTATAGATGGCCATTGGTATAGGAATGGCCCATGTTTGCTTAGCATAAGGCAATGATGGCATCATGCTGCTTGCAAAACAGTGTCCAATTTCCTGTTACATGTACATAGCCATCGGCTTGTACTTTTCATATAATTATTATTGTACATGTATGACATGTATAATGCTTACATTTTTACTGTACAACAACTGCACTTCCTTTCAGCCAACATGTACATCTGTACCAATATCTAACTAGGACTATTCATTTTGGGAAGAAACTAATACACAACCTTGTTTGCATACAGCCCAAGCCACCATCCAAAAACAGTGTCCCCATGAATGAGCAAGTTTCATCAGAACACTTACAGACTCAATACTATGCAAAGTGAAGCACCGCCCATTTACATGTGGCAAGTACACACACCCATATTGCACTGATCCAGAACTTTTGGGTGGCACCCAAACTTCATCAACCTGTTCAAAGCCCTAGTGCAGCAAAGGAGGGATCCAGAAATAAGGACAGGCGGCCTGAGCTTGCTGCAATGTCATACAAGTACAAGTACAATTGTACAGTGTACAAGTATATGGATGACTATGACTTAAAAAGTGTACATGCTTGTACATGCATTTGTACATTGTACATGTACATTGCACAAACTTGTGACTTATTGCATCCTATTGTACATTTTCCCAGCCAGAGTGTACAAATATAAGTTGTGACAGAACACTCCCTTTAGTAGTAGTATAATACATGTGTAGTTGCCAACCCACTGTTATATCTACATGTATCCAGTTCAAATATAACAGTGTTCCTTCCCTGCACAAAGTGTTCAAAATGTGATATTTGTAACATAACACTACCCTCTCACGCACTCCCACCTCCTCATGAACACTACACCTTTATGAAACTGGTCGTATTTCAGTTTGAGAAGTTCCTCCATACCGTAGTTCACAGCAAAGGCAACAAGGCCGGTGCAACATCCAATAACCCCCACCAGAAGCCACCTCATAAATGTTATGTGAACATAAGTCTGAAAAAAAAAACACACAACCCATTAAGGCATATGCAGCAATACCAAACTCATGAACACACCACATACACGTACATGTACATGTATGCCCCACATGTACAGTGTACATATATAAATATACATATATATATATAATAAATATATATACATGCATATGCATGTGTGTTTGTGCAAGGATTGTATGGGATGTGATTAGTGCCGAAACTTCGCGCACACACACACACACACACACACACACACACACACACACACACACACACACACACACTCACACACCATAAACACACATGTACAGGATCACATGTAAGTAACAAAGACATGTGAAGTATGTGGTGTTTACTATCTGGGAAGTGGTATGCTCACCCTCCCACCACAAGTATCCAAACTGTGGTTTCTTACATGGACATGCATTCAATGGCAGAGGCGTAGGAAGGACTTATAAAGTGTAGCGGCTTAGGTTACGTAATAGCAATGAGAGGGGCACAGAGGGGTTGGGTGCGGAGGGGGCTGTGCCCCATCCCGCACTGCTAGGGGGTATGGGGGAGTGCTGTAAGCTCCTCCATTGGGGTCTGGGGCTCCGCCCCAGAAGCTTTGCTGTTTGTGCAACTTTTATGTTCAAAAGCCATACGAAATTTGATCACTTTTCCCTGTAGACTTGATGAAAGAATGCAATCATGTGATCAAAGTGCAATGGGTTTACAGAAATGTTGTAAAATTACATGTTGCTTCTCTGCGACTATATATATTTCAATCAAACTGAGCTGATCTGTATAAGATGGTTGTAAATATGCCGAAACAAAAATGCTCGTAGTTAGTGAGGAATAGTGGCAGGTAAGCTCTCTGATGCTGTAAATTCGGTAGCTGAGAATTCGCTCATCGCAGCTATTTACATGTAACATGGCAGCTGCAAAATGCAGTCCGAGCTAGCACGTCGATCGATTTGCTAGCGCGCAATATAGCAACTTTTCAACTGATACTAATCAAAGCTAGTTCCTGTTCGATTACACAAATGTATGCTCTTCCATGCATAAGATATACCCCGGAACCTCGAGCGGCTGTTGTACATGTATAAGCATAGTAACATGAGCAGTTATTAATACATGGCAATCATTGGAAAAAAAAAAAAAAAAAAAAGATCCACAGAAAAGTGTAGCGGCCATGGCCGCTAAGGCCGCTACAGTTCCTACGCCACTGAATGGTTAATGTAAATCATGCTTGATACAAAAACTGCTAACCCCAACATGGAGGTGTCTTGCTGTTGGCATGGAAACGGCTAAGCTTATAGAAGGGCATGTCAGTGGACTAATGTGACCTGTAGCCTGTGTATGTGTACATGTACACATGCATGTACAAAGTATATGTGTACGTACATGTACGTATTTATATGTGTACACATGTACATGTATGTATATGTAAGATACATGTATATATAATTACTGTATGTACATGTGTATTGTATTTCGGGTGCTGACTTCTTTAGGAACAAAGTGATTGCTCAGTGCCAACATGTGTAGGCTAAGGCACCTCCATGCCAAACACATGTACAAGAGGGAACATGGGAGGTGCACCAATCCTCTTGTACCCCATACATGTCAGGCTGTAGGCACACAATAGTGAGCTACAAGTACATGTACACATGTCCATACACAGAAATAAATAATGCAATGGCAGGTAAGAACTCCCACACATTGGCATTTTTATTAGCAGGGTTACACAAACAACATGTGATGTCACTAGTCATGAATGTGAGTACTAACGGTTGTAAAAGAACTCTTACACACATGCACATACATGTACACATGCATACATTTCAAAACATACAAACTTGTGGTAGCTTCTGATCATCTGCTGATATGGATAGTTGTACATTTCGTAGTCAAGACTCTGTAGAATAAATTTGAAAGACATTCAACTACGCACTGCACATGAACATCTACATCTACATTAGAGATTGGGTTACATGTAGTTGGAGTTTATTTAATTGTGCATTTGTGAATTGGGACAATATGGCCCAAGCATACCCACATATCAGCACCACCACCTCAAACTTCTTCCTAACTTTATACAATGTATACTGCTAGCAGCTCAGCCCCTACAGATTGCCAAATTCAAATAGTCACGCTTTAATTTTGCATTGTTGGGACGATATGACCTCTCAAAGTGGTAACCTTTTCCATGTTTCTGTACTGTGCTGCCTCTCTTGTAAAAATCACAGTTGTTACATTCATATGATCTAGGATTAATTGAAAGCTCTCTTATAGTGGTATTAGAAAGGTTAATACCAGTTATTAATTAAGTAGCCGTCCCATTGACCTGTGTTTGTTTGGTTTGCCAATCCAAATCCCACCCCCTTCCTCAAGTTCATGTACATGTACATGTAAAGAGGGTACATTGCAATGTGAATTTACACTTGGCCCGTGGGTGGTATGTTTTGCACTGAGTGGTCATACATGCAGCACATACAGTGTACTAGATGTACAAGTATTTATAACATGCGTGCAGGTTGCAATACAGTATATGTGTATCGCATGTACATGTACATGTACATATACGTGCACGTGCACAAGACTTACATCATACTCATGTGGCTTCAGGTCCTTCTTGCTCCTTGCCTGCTTGGAGTCATCACCAGTAGGGTCATAAGGGTCCGCTGATTGGGTGTCATTACGAGACCCCTGTGTAAGAGAAGATGGCTCTATCTACGCACTACTAGTGACCGGCCTTTGTGTGGTTGACCGCATGGGATCATACGTTCACTTCCTACTACTACACTGTAGGGTTATACTGCAGATTAGATACACTGTACGCGCGGACGATGTCATGGAGTTAGTGGCCATTTTCCTTCTCTGTATACGCACATGATTCATTTTTTTGTGTTCTAGTACGCGTGTTGACAGCGTGCATGATGTCACGTGAAAACTTTTGGGGAGTATATACATGTACACACGTAGAGGAGTCGTGACATGGCAGAAGTCGCACGCTTACACTAAGCTATGGCTAGGCCTACCGCTAAGGAACTTGGTACAACTGAGTTCAAATATGTTGCCCCTCGAACAGCCATGTCCCAACTCCACGTGACTCCTATATAAGTAACAATCACTCGTTCCCACAAAAAGCCCAGGTTATTAAAGTTGTAAAAGTATGTACAATGGTAATTCCCCTTTACAAATTTTCCACGATATGCCATTTATACAATTACCACTACTGGACCGGATATGATAGCGTGTGTATTTTAAATGGTTGCTAGTTTACCTTTAAAAAGGTTTGTTTTCATGATCACATTGGTGCATACAGCAAATATGCCAAAAGGCAGTAATCGCTCAAGTACCGGTAGGCTTAGTCTGGCTAGACCGACACACGGAATTCAACGCATATAAACTCTTGTGTAGGCAAACAGGAAGATACTCATGCATTCTTTTAACGTAATCTAATATAAACAATGGCGGTCTGACTGTACACAATATAGATCGACGACAAGAAATTCAAAGCCGTAAGGTAGGCTGTATAATATATGCACTTGTTACTGTACGACATAAAACAAACCTGCGCTTTCTCAGCGGCTCAGGCGGAGGAATTGTTTCTCAATCCTTCCAGCTCCTTCGGTTCCTATAGCCGTCTCCCCACTTCCGATCTCTCCTTGCATCGTGTTAACTTTGTCTTAATTCCGGCTCTCTTCCACTCTCTCGCTCCCTCCCGTAAGCTTCTCTCTATACCTCGATCTCTCTTTCCCACCATCTCTTCTCTCCCCTTCACCCCTTCATTCAAATCCTCTCCTCCTCACTCCCCTCCCCCTCCCTCTTTTGTTTTGAGGGAACACTTAATATGTGACTACTCCTCGTTGTATCTAACATAAATCACCACTGACATGTACTGATCCGCATGATCTGATTTTTAACATGTCAGGTGGCCGGACCAGTTTTTTTTTTTCCAGTACATGCAAAGCTATAGATGACGGATTTATAAATATTGACGTCGCGGCAGGTGGTACGTGTTACCAAAAGGTTCCGGCCGTACCACTTAATGTCTTTTGGCTGCCGCAGTGTACTGCACGTGGTGCGCTGCCAGACGTGGTCCGACCTTGCCAAAAGTTGTTGTCCGACTTTGGCTGCTAAAAGTGGTCCGCATAACCATTTCACAACTGCTCCAATATGTCATCCTCTACATATATGGTATTCTCGTTAACGTTATACACATTTGCAGTATTATGAAAACATAAATTGCAGACACCATATACATGCATGTACATTCATGTGTTTGAAATATTATACACATTGCTTGGAAAATCATATAGCAAAGCCTTATACAGCAAAAGCAATGGCCAGATAGGCCATGATCACTTCCTTCTTTTTGCATTGCACAAAGATTACATTACTGGATGATTTCATTATAAATATCTGCTACCACTTCCTACAACTCATTGATGCATTGAATCATATTTAAAGTAGAAGGTGGACGCCCAAATGTTGATACAGTAATCCAATGCTTCTTGTGGAGATGCATAAATACCTCCTTGCAGGCTAGCTTCAGTAATGCAGTCACACATCCATTTTCCATTTGTTTTCTTGTGATCCGAATTGTAATGACAACTCCCAAACATCCCTGCCAGTGGTAGGTGGTAGGCACATCACTGTTTATTTGCACAATCGTCATGTATTCTTAGAAGGATGGTAATATTACAATTCATTATTAATAGAATCTACACTACATGTATATTAGTGGTCCGTAGTTTACGATTTAGTGATGTCGTTTTGAGATTGCATGTAATGCATGGTGAATAGTATGATTTAAGGTGAACCCTTAATCCTCTTTGCAGGGTTTTCAATTGATATCATGCAGGCGTCTGGGAATACAAACCCTTACCAAGGCTTTTAAAATGTATCAGCAACAGGCCATGTGCAAGCAACCTATCTTGCCACCTTTTTTTCTTGAACTAATTAATAATTAAGGTTCCTACTTGATAATCTTTCAGGTTGCACATGTCCAATCATAATTTGTCTTGCTTGGTTTGTCTAAATTTTGATTTCAGCTTGTTTAATACAGTGTGTAATATACCCAAGTCATCACTTTGTAAAGTCAGAATTATTGAGCATTATTAAAACCACCTAACTATCATTAAGTGCTGAGTTATTTATGATGTGAAGTATTGTATATACATCATTGTAATCGTGCAAAACTCTACCCCCTTAATTTTTCTTAAAACTGCATAAATTTGGGCAACCATTGCCAATGTTTGTAAGGATGCTGATTAGATTGCTCTACTAAACCCAATTGGCCAATGTGGTGCCCAAGGTACATGTACCTGTGCATACATGTAAGTACACAAAGCACATTACATTTTCAAACCTGAGGATTTATGCTGCATGCATGTGCATTGTAAATTTCTTATCAATCCCCATTTGTTCAGATCATGTTTGAATTCTGTTAATTCATCCACATCCATGTACATTAATGTACATATATGTACTTGTTCATGTAAAGAGGTGAAACTTGAGGGTTAAACAAGAGAGAAATAATATCAATATCATCTTCACTAAGCAGGAAGAATTCATAGCTGCACTTACTCGCATCTGTAACAAATACATTGTGTACCACCACCTAGAGAATAGAAATAATAACACCAACACAAAAGGCAACCTAGCAGCAAAATGAACCAAAATGTAATACTTGCCATCCCTTCCAGTGTTGTTACCCATCCATCACGACAAATTCCTTCAAATACACCTTTTTCACCCTTCACTTATAATACAAAAGGCTAACTAAAATTTACATGGTGCCTCCCTCTATGCCACTTGTCAACATTCTCCACTTGTCCACGTGTTGTGAAGTGATATGACAGTAATGGACTGGTTTTAGTCAGGTTGGACAACTTTAGTCATCAAGGAGAGTCCAGCCTGATAGTCCAGACCAACAATATCCAAGTGAAAGGAAATACATGTGATGTATGTTGGAGTACATTGTGGTTTGATGAACATCTCCACATTACATTTTTTAAAGATGAGTACTAAGTACCTGCAGATACTGAACCATATTTAACTAGATGCACATTTAAAAATAATATTTAGATAGAAATATTCCCCCCCTCCACCCTTCCCCCCCCCCCCCCCCCCCCCAAAAAGCATATGCAAGAATATAGTAGGAACATTAAAACGTTGGCAGAAGACAAAGAATGATGACGGCACAATGCACTATGACCACTAGGCTGAATGTGTTGTAGGTACAGATGGTGCCTTATAAATTAAAATATTTTAATTTACAGTTTTATTCAACACTGGAAGGCATTTTTCATTGGTGATTTGTTGTCAAAACCCGAAGGCCTGCAGATAGTATTGCCCAAGAATACTTGTACATATAGGTGCAGTCCTGCAGCTGTCACATCACATCTTTATGCCATCATCAGTGTATAATGAGTTGTTCCTTAAAATACTAGCAGTACTACATGGTCCCCTGGCACACATAATGTACAAAACCATGAAGGCCTCCAACATTTGCACAGGTCAAAGTCATAGATTTATTGATAAATTGTATGTATTAACATGTGCATATATGTACATATAGGAGTAAAGAACTTACATAGGACTAACCATTTCACTTTTAAAATGGAGGGATATTATAACAATGCAATCTTGTATGTATTATGTTACATGATGAATTTGCCAAATTGAAGCACATGTAAACATTGATTAGTTTTTAAAGTCCAAATTTGTTACAACCATGTTCACTAGTGGATATGCATGCACATGTACATGCACATGATGTAGCTAGAATTAAATAAAATGTTGCTGGATACAGATAACTCATCTACATGTATGAGGAGGGGAAGATTTAATCTTAAACAAAAATGTGCACATGTGAATAGCACTAATCAGTGTTTCTGAATAATTAAAATTATAATAATCAGTACAAATGTATAACTACATTTGTAATAAAATACAACCATAATATTCTTACATGTGCATGTACATTTATAACAGTTTTATAACATGTTTGTTTGTACATTACATTGTACCCCCCGCCACCACCTTTACCTGCCTTTAATTTGTACAGTGTTTTTTATTGTTGTTTTTCTCCCAATGGCACTATTTTTTTAATGATTAACCACATGTCTAATACATATATACATGTTACTGTATATGATTATAATATTATATATATAATTATAATCTTTATAATAATATATATATATACACAGATCTGCAATGAATGTGTATGACATTAATGACTCATGTACATGTACATGCAGCTATCACCTAGTACAGATACATGTAGCTCTGTAGCTCAATTGTGGCTTCTGTGCTGTTAAGTGTGATTGTGCTATATATTATTATACCTGTATTTAAATATTGACAATACATTTTAATTTTTATCATTAAGTCTACACATAACACCACTAAACTACAGCTATAACACTAATGTTACTTCTATAATGTCATTTTAACATTAGTAACCA
Source organism: Spongilla lacustris (assembly GCA_949361645.1). Lineage (NCBI taxonomy): Eukaryota > Metazoa > Porifera > Demospongiae > Spongillida > Spongillidae > Spongilla > Spongilla lacustris. The sequence goes on from OX442426.1 coordinate 5,009,216, forward strand.
CAAACAATTGCACACAAAGTTCGTGGGAGTAGGAATGACTCAGAATGGCACGAGCATTAGCTCTAATTAGAGAATGACTGAGGCGACCAAAGAGGTCAGCCAATGCCATTGATTTAGAGGTATTCCCACGAATGGCTAAACGAGTGGCTACTTATTATTTTTCACATAATTCACACACTATACAAATAACTACTATTTCATAACACACGTACACGAAATTTCATGGGCTATGGCAGGCAAAGCATGGGGCACGCAGCAACGCCTGTCAGTCGGAGCATTTTGCTTTTATATGGGGTTAGTGTACAAGTAATTAACTGCATCGCTATTGTTTGAATCTGTAATTGTTCAGTTAATATTTTTACTGCTTTTTTACCAAATATAGAATGTGGATTAAACATTGCTCATTGCTGATTGTGATTGCAAGTGGGTCATGTTTGTACGTGTATATAAATGTACATACAGATGCACTTGTACTGCTGCTACACGTACATGTGCACATACATGTACATTGTCTATATTTTAGTACTGACAACTTTCATGAATTCTTTTCCATGACAAGTACACATACAAGGGATTGCTGCATGTTCATTTGGAAATGACCTCAATCAGCTTACACCCTCATCACAAAGCGGTCTTATTGTGAATACGAATACAGCAAATGTAGCACAGTGTCCAGGGTATGCTACCACATGGAACATGTGTTTCTACAATTCAACCACTGACCAGTCAAGCATATACACAGTGTACCTTGGTGTTTATAGGCCATCTTCATCAGGACCTAAGCAGTACAACCTAGTCTCAGGAGCACCTTCTACAATATCAACACCTCAACAATTACTCAACTACTCCTGCATCAGTTACTCAATGACACAGTCTCAGCAGTTCATGGTACAAAGTGGAGATATTATTGCAGCATGTGTGCAACCATTTGGTAGTGGTCGTCTAGGTATTGTAGCCAGTACTAGTGGTTCAACAAAAATACCAGTGAAGCCATTGCCAATGCCAATGCCACCAATGATGAGTGCTATGTGTGGACCATTATCATCAACACTACCAAGCCCTATTACAGGAACAGGATTCACACAACTACGCATAGCTCTCCATGTATCACTTGGTATGTCATATTCCTGATGTGCACTTTACCATCCTTTAGTGATGTGTTCATTTAGATGTCAATGAGTGTGCAGTGAACAATGGAGTGATGAACTGCTTAGGTGAGCATGGAAATTAGGAATACATGTACATGTAAATGCTAAATTGCCACATCATTACTTTACTTGCTTGTATTTGTATGTATCTAAAAGCAGCTATCACTTCAAGCACTGTTCCTACAAGCACTGTTCCTACAAGCATTGTTCCTACAAGCACTGTTCCTACAAACACTGTTCCTACAAGCACTGTTCCTACAAGCATTGTTCCTACAAACACTATTCCTACAAGCACTGTTCCTACAAGCTCTACTGGTGAGGCACTTGTAAATTATATGTTCTTGAATCATCTTTACTTGCCATTGGTACATGTACATAACCATAAATGTGCGTCAGCATCATGTACTTACATGTACACCTTTGGTGCCATTAATGTATACATGGATTAATAACATGTATTGTGGTCGTTGCAGGATTGCTTATGCCTGTAAAATATAATCCTGTCCAATAGAATTGACCAATTGACAATATGAACTACATTTATTTCTAATAAGGAATTTAGATTTGATGATTGGCAATTGTTTTAATGATTCACCGGCATATAAAACCCCTGAGGATTAATCATTGGGCTTTACATGGTCCGTGATAGCATTGCCGCAATGCATTGTAAAGAAGAAAAAAAAGATGATAAAACCATCTGCAGAAAAAGAGCTTTTAAACAGGTACATTTACAATGAAAATGAAGTACATTGTACTTGCATGTAGTTTAGAGAATTAAGCAAAGATGGATCAGATAAACAAAAGTGCCATGACTGAGGAGGAGATAACAGAGATACATGTACATGTAGGCAACATAATGCAGGTGATGTATTTCATTGTGCATGTACATATCCTACAACAAATTTTCTTCTTGGGAATGGCATACGTCAAATCATGTGGATTGCTTTACCTTTCTTTCTGTTGCATGAAAATTCTTCACCCTTAATTAAAATACTGGCCCAGAACAGAGTTGTGATAAATGCTGTAACATCTCCTATTTTGTTCATGCAAATGAAGTCATATACGAATGGCAGTTGAATGCAAGTGCTTAGCAAATTAATTTAATTATTTACTCACTGCTGCCTGCCTACTGATATCTGTGTTTAGCACACCATTGATGCCACAGAGACTCCTGTGCAGACTGCACTTCTCACTTACATGTACCTCAAGACAGCTGTTAATCTCCTTGCATCAGGGAGAGCTCCATCTCAACTGTCTGTCTTCCTTGCTGGTTAACTGCTGTGAATAAATCTTAGGCAGGTTGCCCCTGGATGTTCAGCCCATTGCTGTTGGAGAAACCCTCGGATGCGTTGGAAGAACCCCCCACGTGCCTGACAGGAAAGTGCCTTTGTGCTGCGAGAAAGTGCAAGGCAGTGGAGTTCTTCCAACCACAGCAATTTGGTGTGGCATGCCCTTTTGGTACAGAGGAAATTGCCAATGGGGTCATGAGTTGTATTGAGGAGCATTGGTCTGATTCTGAATTTGCATTTCTCAAGGTAGATGTAAACATTTAACATGGTGTCATGTCAGGCCCACTTGTCTGTGGTTAACAATCATTTTCCAGAGTTACTGTTTGTGCAACATCCACTGTTTGGGCACACCATGTGTCATTTGTATAGTGTGAATTTGGAGTTCAGCAAGGGGATCTCTACTATGACCTCCTTTTTTTTACCTGGTCTTGAACTTGCTGATTTCTGCAATAACTAAAGAGGAGGCTTGTTCCCATCTTGAATTCCATGTCTGGTATCATGATGGTGAAGTGCTGGCTGGTCCCATATCTGCAGTGCATACATGTAGGGCATTGATATTGATCAAAGAAATTGGTCCATCACTTGGTCTCTATGTGAATGTTTCGAAATGTGAGCTGTTCAGCCGCAGTGACCTCAGCTTGCTTCCATCTGGTATGAAGCAGTCTCACAATCCTAACATTGAAATCTTCATGCAGCCTTTATCTCCAGGAAGCAGCTTGAGGCCAGATTCATTGAAAGACTTGAAGAGGTTGGTGCAGTGGACCATCAGATTGCCTTAACACTGTGGTGGGTCCTGTTGGCTTGTACATCTAGCCCATACCACTCCTCCTTCACTTCTCTTCAGCTTTTTGATCAGGATGTTTGCATATGTTTTTCATCATGCAGCACAGCCCAGCTAAAACCTTAGCAGAGGTGGATTTGACATTAGGTCGTTGTAACTCCACTCACCTGCAGCATTTATTGCATCTCTAGGCTCCTCTGGCTATGGCTTCCATTCCAATCACCATCTCTCTTGCACAGTACGTAGAATCATTCAATGAATATGAACATATACATGTATTTCCCTCTGATACAAATTCAAACTGATCGAGGCTTTACTTTCATCTTCGCTCCATCAAAAGATTCTTTATTGACAACCCCTCTTCAATCATCTTCTGGTTGCTTCATCTATTGCTGACAAGGCTCTCCTGCTATCTGTCTCTTCCCCACATGCTGCATCATGGCTGTCTCTGTGAGGGTCTTGGCCTTCATCTCAAGCCCTCAGTATTCCAGGTAGCCATCAAATGGTGATTTGATTAGGACACCTGTAATGGCTACCAGTGTGCCCTGTTCCCAGCCAGCTCACTACATGTACATCCCCTTGGTCACCATGCCACAACATGCAAATAAAGGAGACATGGTCAATTGTCACAACCAACTGCGCAATGTGTTGGTGGAGACTGGCATGCTGTAGAGCCCACTTGAGCATGAAGGTGGAGATGGCTAGCAACCTTACTTCTGATCATTATAACTCATGCCCTGCAGACATTTTGCTACCCAACTGGGCCCTTTAGCTTGGTAAGCAGGATGCCTTTGACATCACAGTGACATCACTGCTAAATCCAAACGTTTTATCAGTAGATGGATGTCAGCTGGGGCACAGAGGAGCAAATATACATGTATAGAGAAAATGACCCAAAGTGCGTCGCCTCGGGCTGGTGTTGTATGCTACTAGTCGAAGAGTCCTATTGTGCATGGGGAAGGGAAGCCATGGACTCATTTAAAACCCATCTTGCCATAATACGGTGGAGGGAGGAAAGACAGCTGTGCTCTCTGTGAATTTGGTGAGGGCAAATGTCTATCCAAGTGGGTCCCTTCTTAAAGTTTATCTGACAGTTTATTGAGCACATTTAAAAATAATGTTGTTGTAATATCACTAATATCAATTCATAGACTCGAAATCACCAATAAACAATTTGCCTATTTTTCGCACCGATATCACCAAATATAATTCTTGCCACTCCCGCACCTCGCGCGTACATCGTGGCTTCAGCCAAGTATGGCAAGTACCCTGAGGTGGCCAGCCTACACGTACCAATCGTAAAGTCAAGAGCTATGTCCAAGAGCACCACTCAACCGCGTGCAGAAATTCTTATTATTAAATAGAAATAAAGATAACTGAAACAAAAACAATAAAAGGAACAGGTAAAGGTTGGTTTAGACTATGTACATCTATCATAACAGTTACTATACTAAAGCAAAGTACATGTAACTTTATACTACCTAAATGATTATTATTTATGACAACCATTACATCCACTAGCACCCTGCTCAGGCCTGCTGATGACATACATGTAATAACAACAATAATCCTCCTCATGGTGTAATAGATACAAGTACATGTACATGTAATACAATTGAATATGCTGACATCAAACCTATACTAAATGGTCCTATTGCCTGGAAGGCTCTGACCAGGACATTTGGTTCTTGTAATGGCCCACATCAGGGACAGGTTTAAATGTCGGGTCAATCCATATGAAGATCACTTAAAATTGGACGCATAGCTTTAGATTTTTTTGCAACTTCTCATATTTTTCAGTCCTCATATGAAAGTAACTTTGGTGAAAAAAACTTTTATGGTTTAAGAAATACATTGTCATGAATAATTAAGGATTCTCCGCATTTTTGCTCCTTTGCTGAGCCATTACTTTGCTCTCACAGATCTTGCAGGGTTATATTTGGTATCAAATCGATGCTCTTTTGATGTACAACTAAATTATCATATGTGTTTATGATAGAGTTTAAAGGGTTAAAAATTATGTGTTTATCACACGGTTTACAGAATTCAGACCACTTGCAGATTGAAACTCGACATTTTTTTTTTTACATAGTGAAAGCCACACCCTGTTATAATGTTTTTGAAAATTAAAAGTCTGAGTATCAGTTATCTCTGGGAACTACAAACAATTGAACATCAGGACGCCATTTTTTCTTTTTTGGCACCTGTCAATGTTTACATGGGTCACAAGTGGAGTTATGTAATAATCATCCACACATTTGTGGTTGGCATGACTCAGCACATATCACAGACACTCCTCCTGTAAGTTTTTTTTAAACCTAATAATGTTGTTCATATGGATTGACCCTGTCCATAGAGGTCTGTCATCAGTTTGGACTTGGGTTGTAAAGAACCAGTTAGTTGCTATAGGTCTCCATGGCTACACAGGGACACATGCTCAACCTAACTCTTGGTACTTTGCCATATGCTTGTGGAATTCTGCAGCCTGGGCTGCTGTCCATACTATGTATACCTGTCTGGCCTCATCCAGTATGGCTGGATTTACTTTGAGTGGTAATGGTGACATCATGTATGCAGCTGGCTTTCCTCCTTCCCACCATGTCACAAGCACATCACCAGGATGGGAGTGGCTGTGAACCCACTACCCATTTCAATCCTGACTGGCATACATACTTGTTTGCGTATGGCACCATATTTTAGCAAACACACATCCCTCAGTTGGTTGTGGTGTGTGACTTACATGTACATCCCCTTCACTTAAGTCAAGGATGACCTCTGAGCAAAGTGAGCACAGAGAACCGATCCTGAGTTATCCATACCAAGCCACCATGCAATTAATCGCTAATGTACATGTAATAGGATATAAGCTAAGAAGTACATGTAACAGCTTTAATTTCCTCTCTTTTGTTCAGCTCTATATCACTGTATATCTTAATTATTCCAACAAGGGGTGTAGTTATTTTTAGCATATTAACTCTTTGGGCCAAGCAGTACTCTCTCTCATGCATGCCGAAGAGTAAGATTAAGTGTGAAGCATGAAGATTTCAATCCTTATGAGTCATCAAACCATGTACACTTGATCAAAAAAAAAAAAACCCAAAAAACTGTTTTCTCCACTCCACTTAACTTGTTTTTATCACATTTTATCATATAAATGTAATGAAACTGAGAGTCTACGTGATTTAAAATCCTGAGTGCTACTAAGGGCCTGAGGAGATTCCAAATCCCGAAGATGACAATGTCTAGCCAATTTAGACAATAGGGATGCAAGCAGTAAATTATCGTGTAACACAGCAGTTAAATTCGTAATTCTCTTTGAGAAAATAAGTGGTATATACATAGGATTGATTTGGAGTCAATGGTGGTATAAAAAAAAAGGAAACAAGGGGTTGGAGTTCAAATACTTGTATTTAGCACTTTGTGAGAATGGCATTACATTAATCTTGCTTAATTATTGTTTCTCCAATCCCTTGTTCCCTTCTGTTTGTACACCACCATTGCCTTCAAATCCTATATGCCGCTAACTTTTTCAGAGAGAATGTTTTTCATTAATTAGTGGCTATATTGCACAACCCATACATGGGTGTGTATGACAAATCCAGCCGTTGTAATGTCATGTTATTATTCCATAGCAATGCAATGTTTATACATATAGTTCTGTCATTGCAGCAGCTATTCTAAATTGAAACTTGCTTGCCAAGCGTTATGCATTGCCTTGCTCACAGCTCGGTTTGATTCAACAAGCAGGCATCACAAGCAGACATCTTGTGCTTGTTATCAGGATCCGCATTGTACCGGCAATACATGTATGATCTAGGGATCAGGACTCTAATTCGTAGTGTCACTTTTCCCACCATTGCTTTGAATATTTAACTGATGTACGTATGTGACCTTGATGATGAATTTTACCGTAAGGAGCTTCATACATGAACCTTGGGAGTCCTACACTGTACATGTACATGTATGCAAGGGTATCATGTTAGTGTGGATATTCAATTGCACCTGTTAACTTCTTCACGTTCCATTCCAGCGAGCCCAAGTTCTAGTACATTGACTGCTCTTTTCTACTGCTGCTTTCCCATATTCATCTGAGGGTATGTATTAGTCTCATACCCAGACCCAAATGTATGCAACAATGATTATCGCTTACAGTATAACATCATGTAATGTTATACTGTAAGCGATAATCATCGTTATGCACATTTGGGTCTGGGTACGAGACTAGGTATGTATATAATGTGTATAATGTGTTTACTATACATGTATATATCATGCGCAAATTGATCTGGACAAATCAGGCACGATAAATTTTTCATGCCAAAACATATCCAGCCAGATCAAACTTAACAGCTAAAAGTGATCTAACTCAGCCAAATTCTATTTGTATTCTGATGAGCATTATCTGGCCCAGCACAATAATTTTTGCATGTAACCTTTGCATCTAGTTTATTTCACTACTTTTAATGTCAAAAATGGGCCAGTCAGTATGTAAATTGAATCGCCAGATCTGGGATTGTACTGGGTATATACACATGTATATGTACTACATTTATGTACAGTACTTGAATCCATCAAAACCGATCCATATACATATACATGTAAATACTAAATGTAAAAGATACACTGCATACATTTTCAAAAATAAACTCCTCTGCAAATTTGTTAATCGACTTGACTGAATAATTAAAATTCTTATACTGCGTGTAAAAATGTTTACAGTTTTCTTATGATGTACCCCTTTAAGCACATCTATTACTGATAATCGAATAATGAATGGTGGGATTATCCTTACTGCACAAGAACTACAATCAGTACATGTGAATACACTAGGTTGTTTGAACCATAACAAATTGGCAATGGTTACATTAGATTTAACTTTTGAATGGCGAAAATAAAACACGTGTACATATAATTTTAATTATAAATAATTATATTCTCTGTGTTCAAAACATGCATACAACATGTACTCTTGTATCTTAATACATCTACATGCAAGCGTACTATACAGTAGTGGTTTAGCTACTTATTGTGATATTAGCATTAAGGATTATCTGCATGTGGAGAATTAGAATACTATTTAGTGGTCCAAGTTAAATCACTATGATGTACCCCTTGAAGCAAATGTATTTAAGCTGAAACTATTGATAATCGATTAAAGTTGCATTGAAAAATTAATGTTAAAATGGTGGGTTTATCCTTACTGCACAATAGTACATGTGAATACTCAACTCTAAGCATGTTTGAACCATAACAAATCGAAAATGGTTGCATTCAATTTAACTTTTACATGGCGAAAATAAACTAAAACACGTGTACATATTATTTTAATTATAAATTTCTGTGTTCAAAACATACTCTTGTATCTTAATACATCTACATGCAAGTGTACTATACAGTAGTAGTTTAGCTACTTATTGTATTAAGGATTACATGTATCTGGATGTAGAGAATTATAATACTATTTATAGTGTACAAGTTATATGTAACATAATAATGTTTTGTTCTTTTGCCCACAGCAGATCAATCAGCAGCCATAGCTGCCAGTGTGGTCACTGTCATTGTTTTGATAGCTGTGGTCATCACAGTGGTGGCAATCCTGCTTCTTTTGTATGTCAAGCGATCATCCAAAGTGACCATTTCAGGAAGGGCACAAAGCAATGTATTTGGTAAGTAATGAAATTGTAGGCTGTAGTACAATAACAGTTATTACCTGTATCATGGTTTTTTTCATTCTGTTCTTTTACAATAACTAATGGCATCATTTCATTGTTACATTGCAGATAATGTTGCATATGGTGATAATGCAGTACAAATAAACACATATGATGAAGCTAAGGCAGTGTATGAACCTGTGAAGGACAATGAAACAAGTGAAGAAAAGGGTCAGGTATGTTGCATTTGTTTTTCCATGTGTTTGTGATCATTCAACTACATGCATGTAATAGGGACAGTCATATGAAGTCCCCTACAATGCTAGCAACACATACAGCAGCCCTGATAGTAATGAATTGGTGAGTGGATAAAATGAAGCTTGCCATTTTCAGGAGAATACTTTTTGTACCCAAGGTTTCTGAAGGTTCAATGTGTATGCATTATCTTATGCATAAAAACTATATACCATTTCAAACTGATTTATAAAAATAAAAAATTTAAGGAGTCTGAGTATACATGTATATGTACATGTGTATATGTAGTTTTTCTGTCTCTCAATGGAAAGCATATCATGAACCCTAATTTTATTTACAGTGCAAGCATTGCACTATGTCAAATACATTTGTGTATTTCCCACTGCTTAGATGCATTCTGAGAACATATATGGAAATGATGATGAAGACCCTTACTGCATGCCTCCATCACAAGAGAAGGAACTGTATGGCCAATTGAAGCAGCAGAATACTTTGAAGATTCCAAGACATGAGATACAGTAAGCTATACATTTAGATGTTTGGAAATGGAAAGGATGCATTATGTGTAGTTAGGGTAATCAATAGGTTTATAGATACATACAGTTGTTGCTACGTATATACATAAGTTTGTCTCACTCCATTCACAACAATGATTGAGGTAAACTGCCACACATAAAATGTGTGGAAGCCTACAGGTGTCAACAACTTCAATTCGAACCAATCCGATGGGAAAATATGCATCAATGTGTACATGTGCATGTATTTGCTCAATTGTACATGTACATGTACATGTATATGTAGAATGACACAAAAGTTAATAGTCAATATAAACTAGTCACAGTACAAACAGGACTTTTGTAGGAATTTGAAGTGATTGGATATCTGCATGTTTGAAATCCAAAGCATATTGCAAGTACTGAATGCATCCTGTAAATCCATTTCGCTACAATATTGTATTCTTTAGGGTTTATATATTTATTTCATGTTCGGCTTGATTTAAAGAATATTGCATGGGGAAGGAGCTGAGAGTAGAAACTGAAAAAAAAACACAGTGACAACAGTATGTGCTATAACAGTATGTGCTATAACAGTATGTGCTATATTGTTCATCTGGTACTTTATTTCTTCATACTGGTATTATGCTATACAACATTGAGTATTGGATTGTTACATCATTCAGGACACAGTCATCATTGGGACATGGCCAGTTTGGAGGAGTCCACATAGGAAAGTGGAGGACACCAAATTGGGAACGTGAAGTTGCCATCAAAATGCTGGATCCCACCACATCCCACCAGGATGACAAGGTCAAGTTTCTACAGGAAGCTGCCATCATGGCACAGTTCAAACATCCAAATGTCATACAACTGTATGGCATTGTCACTGATGGACAACCTGTAAGTTGTGTGTATATTGTTTCAGTTTTGATGTGTAATATATACCTGTGTGTTTAGTTGATGCTTGTCATTGAGTTGGCCCACAACAAGGATCTCCGAACACACCTTATGACATTGAGACCAGAGTAAGCTACACACAATAATGTCTGCTATGAATCATGTACTTCTACCATGCATTGCCAGCCCTGGCCTTATGATCCAGTCTCATATTCCACAATGTCTGCTAACCTACTCCCAGCAAGTAGCCCTGGGCATGCAGTACCTCTCTAGCAAGTCATTTGTTCATCGCGATCTGGCTGCAAGAAATGTACTTCTCACAAAGACCTGCGTCTGCAAAGTATGTTATAAAAAAACGGATGTTTTAGCATCAAAAACGTAGCCAACATTCAAAACACATGCATGGTGTTACACAATCAAAGAAAATTATTCACCATATTAAGAGATCTATAATTGTAATTACTATAATAACGATACATCATAAACTGCCTATAGTTAATGCAAAGCACATCTGGTGAGTATGGCAGTGGCATTGGCCCTCACTAGATGGAGACTGAGCCTGCCATAGAAGTCTCCAAGGACGGTCGACTTGGGCCTGCATGTTAGAGTGGCAAGCCGTGATGCCAGCTGAGAGAAGGCTTCAATAGCTTCATTTCCCCATGCACCTAATGTCTCAGCTACCAGGGTAGAACTACATGTAATTTTTTTACAATAAAATGAATGTTTTACAAAACACAACAAATAAATACATAAAGTATAAAACTAATGCATGCATAAATAATAGCCGCGAAAATAAATATAAATAATAAAGACAAATAGTTAAATACATACTCAAACCATACCGCCAAATACAAATTATATTCATAAGCTGATGTGGGTAGTCCATTCAGGCTCTTAGTATAGCAAACACCACTCTGACCCTTACCCGTCTAGTCACTTCAATGCTATTTTTGTAATTGTTCTGATAACGTGCTGTGGTGTATTAAAAATCACAGAAACTGAAATTTATCAAAAAGCTCGATCCTACATATATAATAATTTTAACTTGTCTAAATTATAAAGATATATTGACCACTCATTTCAAGTTAATGTTAATACTTGTACATGTTTATGTATGGTGGGCAGTTTAGTTAATATCTGCCCTTCTTCAGGCATTATTCAAGATGGAAATCTTGATTATTGCAATAAAAATGATATAGGTTGCGTTATAACATTTTAATCAATGTTTAAATAAACCTTTACAGATTTCGTTCACCAGAATGTCGTTAGAGTTTGTAACAACAATTTTGGTTGGTTTTCCTTGATTGTGGATCATTCAGTATATAATATATAATACTGAATTATAATTATAATAATATTACAATATTATATTATTACTTTTCCAAATGACAGATTGCTGATTTTGGTCTGTCCCGTAACCTGGATGAAGAGAACTACTATTTCTCTCATGGAGGGATGATACCAGTAAAGTGGACAGCTCCTGAGGCTATCAGCTATAAGAAGTACTCCACTGCCAGTGATGTGTGGAGCTTTGGATGTGTGCTGTATGAGATATGGAGCCTTGGGTTCAAACCATTTGAACGACTAAGCAATGCTGAGGTATGGTATTATGAATACATAATTGATAACTTAGTCTGCCTCACTTACAGGTTGTTGCTAAGGTAGATACTGGGTACAGGCTACCACCACCTCCTGGATGTCCTCTGCTGGTCTATCAGACCATGATCCACTGCTGGCAAGCTCCTCAATTTGATGCATACATATATGAGTATTGCAATGATTCCCTGCAACTTTTCTATCCTCAGGTCACCCAATGAACACTCCCGGCCCTCATTCAGAGACATACACTTGTCCCTGTCCCAAAATCAAGAATATGTCCTTCAAATCCCTGAGGAAGCTGCGTCCACACATCCACAAGCAGCAGTACTGGGTGCTCCTCTAGAGGCTGGGGAGAAGATGTACATGGAACTTCAGAACAGTTATCTTAAATGATCCTTACTTTTAGCTTTCATGTAGTGTTGCTTAATTTTTATTTGTTCGCTGTACTACATTTTAGTTGGACTGAACTCTCATAGTCATGGTACATGTTTAATTTTAAAAAATACACACGATGCTTAATTAAATTAATCTGTTTAAGTACAATATTATCGTAGGAATGTTAGAGACTGGGGATGTACGTGAGAAAAATGACATTATTAAAAATCAACAGGTGTCAAATGGCAAAACTAACCCACCCAAGTGGGTTAGTGGTGCCAAGTACATGGGTCAGTTGAGTCATATGCATATACATATATAATAAGCAAAAGCTAGTACTAGTAGCATTAATTATGCAGTACGGTAACCATACCTTTCAAGGAGTTCAGACTAAGACTTGCAGACCTGCTGATAGGTGACTACTGCAGTCGCAAAAGGCCTGGGCGACCATATACCACACAACATCCACCAGTACAGCTTCTGCACGTGCCATGCAGTAAAGAGGATGGAGAAAGGAGGGCAGCAGAACAAAAAGAAGTAAATGTCTTCTTTGCACAAGAAATAAGAGACGCAAAGACACATGTTGGAGTTGCAAATGGTGCAAAGTACCACTTTGTTTTACTGGATTTCCTAATGACTGCTTCTCACTGTGGCACAAGAAAATCGAACAGGACGAATATAGTGTAATATTGTCTCATTATGATAAGTATTGTTGTATCTGCTCAGCATTAGGACAATAAAGCACACCTCCAGCGCACATCCATCTTGACTCTCTCAGTGCCCACCCAGAGCTGTGCACACATCCATCTTGACACTCTCAGCGCACACCCTGAACTTGCTTACCACATCCGATTTGAATTACAAGTCGAATACACCATGCAATCAGACTCACAGAGTCACAGCGCGGGCGCGGGGCTCATTAGCATGCCTGCCATCATCGGTGCCCTTGCAATTGACTTCTTCTCTACGTCGTACCACCAATATAGATATCTAGACAAAGTCAATTGTAATCCATACGCGCACAAAAAAAAAAGGTTATGGCCTTAACTTAGCTGATCATCCTCCAAGCACTATTACGTTTTATGGTCGGCTTGAAAAGGTTGACATATATATTTGTGACTACAAAAAGGGGACCATACATGTACGTAGCAGAGGGAGATCATGCATGGGTGGTGACCATGGATGGTCTGGGGGGACTGTCTGTACCACCATGGACGGTCCGGTCGGACCGGTTATAGCCCAGACCATTTACGGCGTGACAGTCATTCACATCTAGGATAATTATTATGATGATTGTGTATCACAAAATCCTGCAGGTAGTAGAATTTCAACTTGATTATTAGGATATACTTGCACATTCAACTCTGGATTGTTTGATAGTGAAGTTGACAAATAAAAGTGCTTGTATTTATTACTTTGTGTGTTTGAAATGTGTATGTGGAATTGCCGTGTTCAATAGCCACGATGTTCCAGGTTTTTTCATTGGTAACTTTAGTATAGTTTGCTATGTCAGTAGAAATCAAACACAATACATTAATACACACTAACAAGTACAACAATACAGCGTATCATACAAATACCATCCACCTACTCAATCATTAGCATTGCCCCTTCTCCCCTTCCCCTTCCAAAACAACACTATTTGAAGTGCATTGCATCCTATTCTATAATAACCACTAATGATGGAGCTGTACAGACTAAAACTTAATGTGCTTCTCCTAAATTAAGCTTCACAATCAAATTGCTACTTGCAGGTGTCTACATGTACATGTAGTTCAATTAGAGAAATATTCATATGTCCAAGTGCCACATATTCACATATTCCAAGTGCCTGATTCAACATGTCCTCTGGGCATTTTTAATTTGTTGTCCCAAGATACAAAGTAAATGAAGTTTAAAACATAACACTTTATAGAACAAACTCCATATTAATCTCAAATAGAAATCTTAATTGGCTAATTTACTACTTTCTAGTGTGTTCCAATGTGTTCTTAATAAATCAGCTATAAGAGGGTTTAGGTCATTATTTAGCTGGCCTATGCAGAGTGTAAAATTACACCCTGGATTATTAACTTAGTTTTGGTCTGTTCTATACGATATGTAACACATATACTATAGGTTTTTAAAAACATTGAAAAAGATATTGTACGTGTATAAGGTGATGAAAATACGTATTTATATAGATGTCTTATAGATCAGAACTGTATGTAGGCATTAGACACTGAATCAAATTTAATAGTGCATACTTGTAAATTGCACTGTAAACTAGTGTCTACTCTTAATCTCAGCACAGCAGAACTCAGCCACAAAGGCTACAGGCATCACCATCATTGTCACCACCATCATAGTATCCTGCTTAATAGGTAATATGTAACATGTACATGTACATGTCATTATCCCCACTTAAGAACTCTGTCCACATATTATATCTATCATTAATATTATAACTATCACATCATCATTGTAACTGTAGTGGTGACCATTGCTGTAACAATCAGCAATATTCTATGGAGAAGGAAATACAACACAAAGATGCTAATGTCAGTTACTGCTGCTGTAGGTAAGTTAATGGAATGTGTTCACATATAAGTAATATGTTCATATTAATTTAAGCACAAGATACAAACAAAATTGCAAATACAAGAACTACTGAAATGGACATTGCCTTGGATGCCACATCACCAGGTATTAGCACCACACCTATCACTGCACATTGTGATGATGTAACACTGGAAGCAAATGAAGCATATCAGAAAAGAGATGAAACAACACAACTAAATGAAGCCTATGGAGTGCACCCATGTGATCAGTATTCAATGAGAGCTTCTCCAAATGATGAAGGCAATGTAGTGCACTCAGGAGATATGTTTACAACATATCCAAATGAAGCATATGAAGTGCACAAACCAGGTCTGCTGACCACACCTTCATATGAAGCCTATGGAGTGCATAATATGAACTGAATTGCTTCTCGAAAATTGGGCATCCTATTCATATGTTTATACTTACTGCCTATTAGTCCTACATGAATTTAATTTACTTGAACAATCATTCATTTGTTAGTTGTGTAAATAAGTAGAGTCAACATTATTCAAATGTATACTATATTAAATCAATTACATCTATGTGATTATTTTGACCACAAAGGTGATCCAATTCACATAATTGACACATCTGGGAAGTTGGTGGGACCAGTCAAAATTGCATGTGCCAAAGCATATAATTTATGATTATATCTGCCTAGACAAAATTATCTTTGTTGGGTTTGATATCCATCAACTTTAGAGCTTGCAGGCCTATCTGCTCTGATGGCAAACAACCTGATGGTGTCACAATTGCACCATGGAAATCAGGACGTCCACTTGTCTGGGGTGTCACATGTCCTTACACATTTGCAACCTCAGCTCATATGAGCAGCAGGCAACATCAGAAGTAGGAGCTGTTGTGGCTTAGGCAGAGAATAAGAAAGAAGTCTTATGAATGAGATCATAGCATAAACACATATATTCTGCCCCATTGCTATCGAGACATCAGGTATCTTTGTCCTTGATGCCTCTGCAATTCTATGTGATTGTCTCACCTGAATCAAAAATACATGCATCCAGCGAGCCAAACATAAAGGCACACTAGTTACAAAACATTCTGTTGCAGTGCAGAGAGGCAATGCAGTATCTGTCCTGGGGTGTGATGGTTTAGATTTAGATGTAGTGTAGATATATGTCTTGAACTTTGGGTTCCTTTCATTCTGTATTGCGTTTTGTGTATGAGCATACATTTTAAAAACTGGATTAGATCAGTTGAATCTGCATGGCAGAACTGAAATAACAAGCAACAATGCCAACGGGCAACATCGAACTGGAACTTAAAAAAAATCAGGCTAAATAAGATCCCCCATTTCTGCGTTCTTGGCGAACTTTGATGATTATAAATATTTAAAAGGCGGGCCTGGGGGGGGGGAAGGGGGTTCATAGTAGATCCGCCCTTGAGGTTGAGTTATAACCTGGTCACAACTACTTCAGTATTTGATGCTCGCGGTTAATGTATGGGTAAGGTTAGTACATGTATGATGTCTGCAATTTGTATTTGTAAGCCAAGTCATGTGCTATATTGCATAGGTACATGTAATAGAATAGCATGTGTGTGAAATGACAATGATATATTGAAATCACAGCATTGATTGGAAACATAGGACATGCTAATGTTATACTGAATTCATTTTATTAGGTGGGGTACCATTTTGTCTTGGCAAAAAAAATAAAAGGTTGCTGGATCTAATCCACAGCAAAGCCTTGCAGCTAAAGCAATGGCCAGATAGGCCACTCACAATACTTAACAATGATTTCTTTTTTTTTTTCACCACTTCCTTCAACTCACAGATGCACCCAACAGTTTATACAGTTATCCAAAGGTCCTAGTAGAGTTGTATATTCCTTCTTGCATTGTTCCAAGCTGTACTTTACTGCACGACACTGGAATTTCCACATTGTAAGGATAACTCCAAAACAATTCTGCATGTCAGTACATGACTTGGCTGGAAGGTCTCATTTAACTTACAGGTGCTAGGCACATCACTTTTGTATTCTGTATCTTAGAAGGTAGTTGAAATTTGTAAACGTGTGCATTGGGTGACAAACAACTGAGCACTTTCCTGGCATCCCTTTTGACAATTGCAACATAAACTTCTTAACCTTTGATTAATTTGTGCATGGACCAGGATTATCTTATCTTGTAGGACCATTCATCATAATGTCCTCCAAGACCATTATGTTTTACAGAATCAGCATCATCACATTCACTGTTTATATAACCATCACTTCCTCCTCAATCGTAACTGTTTATAGATATCCTAAATCATGGATTACAATTGATGTCACGGACCCTTACCAAAAGTTTTTGTTATAAGAATGGCCTCGCATGCTTGCAATCTGTAGATACCTGAATGAAATCCTTTTAGACTCCTAATCGATAAGCTTTCGAGTTTGCATGACTTCAAACATAATTTTGTTTCTGCTTGGCTGGTCTTGGTATTGATTTTGGCTTGTTTTGTAATACCAGCAATTGTTCTGTAGTTTAATTGTTCCATGACAGAATTAGAGCATTGATTGTTATGACTGAACACCTTTTAACTTCCTCAATAGGATAAGTTGCTAGTAAGAGGTCTCCTTATATGATGAATTTAAAGATTTTGTATTTTAATCAGTATTATTAATATTCTACCTACATGTATCTGCTCTTGCAGCATTTTCAAGGTTCCTTGCACCCATTTCATGGTCTTCTCTACAGCCTCAAGTCATATGGCCAAATCCTGCACTGTTGTGCACAGTACGAGTGGGTTTAGACCTACACGTACAGCAGGTTAAGAGCAAAGTACACTTCCATACATTATACACATGTGCGCCTGCATGCTTACCATAGCTGGAGTCAAAACTGTAGGCATGTACACTGTTTCCACTGTGACTTGATGGTGTGTTAAAACGTGCATATATGAGGTACTGGTAGTAAAGACTTTTTTGTTTTGTTTGTGCCGTATTCTGTGAATCACTAAGACCTGTCTAGCATCTCCCAAACCAAAACAGCTGCACTGCAAGTGTAAGATTCATGAATGGAATCACAAAGATTTGTACATGTATATAGATATAAACAGCATCACTCAGACCACATGAAGGGCAAAGTCAATCTGAAGTGGTGTTGAGGAAAAAGATGGCCCAGTGGGCTTTTTAGCAACTGTGGCACCTGCATTGAGTAACTCAGCATCATTCATACTACTATCAAGCTAAAGGGAAAATCAAACTTCATTTGCCATCGAGTGGTATTGAGGAAACAGATGGCCTGGGCTTTTCAGCAACTTTGGCACCTGCAATGAGTAACTCAGCATCCATACTAAAATCAAGCTGAAGCCTTCCTTGCCATCTATTGGGGTGGTGGAAGACACACTTGGCTCTGCAGTGGGCAAACAAGGATAAGGGATTAAAGAATTGTTACTGGGGTGGAGAACAATGCATTGGGGATTAAGCTGATCAGGAACTTATACAGCAAGATTAATATTATTGTTCAATGTTATAAGTAACCAAGTGTATATCAATGTGCCGATTATCTACATGTACATATATACACTTACCGATACATAATGATGTTACCATAATCATGTTTGCCTTCGCCTTTGTGCCTTTACAAGTAGACCTCCTCCCCTTTGACGCTTTGATGTCTACCTTTGCAGAGACTTGCTCACTTTCTGGTACCATAAAGTCCTCCTGCATGTATCTGCGTGCACCAAGGCTTTCAAGAAACTATATTAATGATACACAACGGAAATTACTCTTGTATATGATCTTTGTTTTCTCCTTTCTGCCACCTCCAGCACCCTTTCTCTTTCTACTTTCAGCACCGTCATTGCTTGGAGTGGCCTGTGCACTCATAGGTGCCATAACATCCACCTGAAATGGTGTAAACGTGCCCTCCAAGAACCTCTATTCTTTGCCAATCATCTCATCTCTTGAACCTACATAATTACAAAGTTCATTAATAATACAAACCACAGCGCTTATAATTGCATACATTTTGTTGCGCAATAATACCTTTTGCTACTAACTTGCCGCAATATTCCGTTTTATTGATTGAAATTGTACACTAGTCGCCAACTTTCTTTGATCCCCCTTGTATATCTCGATCACTCACAGATTCCTCTGGCCAATACATCAACGAGTACGCGCCTACATCCATTCAGAACATAGGCATGTATCGGCAATTTAGCCTATTCCAATACTTACAGCTTTGCAATAATAGGGTGAATTTATTTATATAATTAGTCATATTATATGTAGTAAAAGAACAAAATGACTAAAAATAATAATTATTACATGTATCTGAAGCCATTGAGGTGTTTTCCACTGTGGCATCACACCTGGCTGTCAGGACAAAGTCAAGAGCTTAGGCCACCCTCTATGGTAGTCTTAGCATGATTCTGATATGGGCCAATGCTGGAGCTATTCTGATGAAATCATACCTGCCATCATCTGCATTTTTAATGACATTGCTTTGAACTTATAGTATTGTATTAATTAGTAACATTAGAATTATAGCTGTAGTTTAGTGGTGTTAGATAAGTTGAAATTATTAGCAGCTTTTATACATTATAAAAGATATAGAAAACTGAGAAATTTGGAGGTATATAGGATTTGATGGTAATGGTGGTGTAAAAAGGATGGGAACTAGGGATTGGAGATAAAATTATTATTCCTATATTTAGCAATATGAATGTACAAAGTGTTAAATACACATGTACATGTAGGAATGATTGGGATTGTTTATGAGAAAAGGGACCTAGTGCATATTATAAAAAAATAAAATGGCATTACATTTGAATTGCTAGAACAGTTAAAGCTATCCTTCCTATTTTCGGCACTTCATACTACACCATTTATCTACGGTAAAGTACATTTTGGGGTCTTGAACATGCTCCATGTCAGTATCATGACGTCCGATACCCCCAAGGCGTGATGCATATGATGTATACATGTACACGTAGCACTGGAGACATGCAGACATGTAGCCTGGGACAGAAAAAAAGTATTTTTAGTTGAATACCTGTTATATTTGTGTGTACATGTAAAAGAGTACTGATTATAATCCTTTCGAATACGTTTGTGTGGAATTAATAAAACACAAATGCAGATATACACATTTACATGTACATGTGTACTTGTACATATACATGTACATGTCAATACAATGTACATGTATGTCATGACTGCATTCTATTTGCATCAATCAGATGTGTACAACATGTATGTGTTGTGTCTCCATTTAGATCATGCACACATACATGTAATAGCATAACTTTTTTCATGTCCCCTAATTTACATACATGTGTGGGTACATGTACATGCACTGTACAGTGTATGTACACACACACACACAACGTACATGTGCACGTAGATGTGTACCTTGGATATCCCTGCACCAAGCACAGCCCCAATGTACACCAAGGGTCCTTCCTGACCAACCAGCAAACCTACATGTACATGTACATTAAAATAACAATAACACACACAAAAACACACACACATGCACACAACACATGTACGCACACAACAAACGTACATGTATGCACACACGCACGCACACAACACACGTACACATACACACACACACACACACACACAACACACGTACACACACACATACACAAACTCCTCATGAGATGCAGAATAAATGTACATGTAACTAGGTTAAACGTTGGATTTACGTTTACTATTGTGCAGTGGTGTAGGAAGGAAATATAAAGTACAGTGGCCAAAGTACCAGTGCCCCCCTTAGGGGGCACCCCTCCCGCCCAGCCAGGGGGTATGAGGGGGTGCTGTAATCGGGGCCTGTGGCAGAGCCCCAGAAGCCAATGCTTTTTGCATAGAAAAATCTACACAAAAACTGTAACCAGTTTAGGTTTTTTTGCGTTCTTGTCTGTGTGCATGTAAAAAACAAAACAGCATCGATGTATACAGTCAGGGTTGCAAAAGGCCAGCCTGGCATGACAGGCTGGACTGTCCGCTTGGCCTGGCAGGTCGTACCCTGACCTGACAGGCCGGGATACACCCACAAGGGGGGAGTAGATTGTCACATCAATAATGCATGCCTCTATGTGTGTTTGACAGCTTTGACTGATTTCAGGGTGCTCTGTCTCAGTTAGGAAAGAAGCTATTTAATTTACTGACTCTGTGTGGTATTAGCAGTATATTGGAAGTGCAAACATTCTATTATCTATACATACATGTACATAAATGTAAACTGCATACCTGCATGATCACATATACAGATGAGGGCCCACGCATATTTCTGTGTCAAGTGTTCCACATTACATATATATCCTGGTGCATATTGTTGCAACTATTAACCATTTTTTATGGAAGTGAAGGGGGGTGGGGGTGGGGGTGGGGGTGGGGGATGTACTGGCCAGCAATTCACAATGATGTGCTTCATTAGAGAAGTCATGTGAATGATGGAGTTCTTTAGCATAAATGCATGGTGAAAGCTTCTGCGTACCTGTTTAAACATTTCAGGAAAGAACTGGCACTCCAGCAGGATTTCAAAGAATGGCACGCAGCTGTGATCATGATTACGTCGATGCGCTCGTTTAAACATGGGACAATTTTTGGGGTGGGGGATACATGTACATGTATCTCACGATACTCTATGGTAGTTACAAATTCGTCTGGATTATATAACCAAAGATCGGGGTTGGAAGAAGCACAGCTGATAAAAATGAGTCTGAAGCAACATTCAAAGCCACTCATACAATCTAAGCAATCAAATTTAAATTAAGATCAATCAGCTATGAATATACATGTACATGTATTAGTAATATCAACCTGTCAGGCTGGCCGTTCACAGGCCGCACCCCGGACTGACTTTTGGCAACCCTGTATACAGTAGCCATGCAAGGCCACTTGTCAAACCAAGACAGTAGCCGTTGTATTAAAATTCCTTTGTACAGGTCAAAGCTTCTTTTCGAAAAGGGATATACATGTACACTGAATATCGATCGTTTGTATGTAAATAACTAGGAGCAATTGAATAACATCCAGGTATCATTACGCAATGTGCATCGTAAGCATGCTCGTATAATAAATAATTTTAAAAATATTTTTATTTTATTTTTAATGAAAAAATGCAGCGGCCATGGCCACCACAGCTCCTACGCCACTGTTGTGGTGTACATGTGCACATGTACACATGTACATGTAAATGCCTTAGTTACATGTACACATACATTTATACACGCAAGTGACACCAACACCTGGGGAAATATGTGTGTAATTTGGTGGCTTCTACATGTACACCAAAAATCCATTGCTTTCCTGCTAAAACACACGTGCTTCAAGGCACTGTAATTTCTAATGAGACACTGAATCTGTTACATGTACATGTGTACACGTATATGTACATGAAACAATCTTTGCTTCACTTGTTTGATGTGTGATAAGACTTTAAATCAAAGCAACGTACCTTGCGTATTTTTGTGAGCAATGCATATACATGTAACTTGTTATATTCAAAACCACATACAACATTTGAAAGGCACATAGTACAAAAGTGAAGCTGACAGTTTCAAGCACATGTATACATGTACATACGCTTAAAGTTTGAAACGAACTCATTGCATCTTTGGAAGGTTACAAGTTACAGATTTAACACACACATCTACATGTACAGCACATCTGTGTATGCTACAGTAAATGACTTCCCAGTAGACACTGAACAAGACACCCAACATCTTGACCAAGAGGGCAGAGATCCTTGCAACGTGAGGTATCTGTTTGAGCCATAAGTACATGTACATGTGATGTACTCACAACAAGGATGCTAACAGCTGCCATAATGAACTGTACCTTCACTCCATTTAGGTAACACTTGATTTCTGTTACACCACTGCCAGAAGCCACAGGCTATAGAGAAAGGTGATACACACTTACACAAAGGTGACATCTACATGTATATGTACATGTAAATCATATCATGTCTAATAAAAGCAATGGCTTTACTGTATGAGTTACAATGGTACATGTACAGTGTGATGTGCTTCATTATAACCACCATCTTTCTGTGTACAGAAAACATGTATGTACATGTACATGTACATGTACATTACATGCATACACACATGTACATGTACACTGTACAGTCCATATAGCACATTGTCAGTACCTCTAGTACTACCAGTCCAGCAGATATCAGTGCAAAGAGGATGTTGAATCCCAACAGCACAAGGACTACTGAGCTACCGTTAATAGGGAGGTACATGTACACTGAAATGAGAGAGAGAGACAATGAATGAATTAAATGTACAAAGCTTATGTTATTATACAATTATATATACATAGTATAGTACATATAGTACATGTACATGTACAAGCTTGTACATGTACACATCACATGTATACATGTACATGTACACATCAATTATAAAATAAAGTGAATTCCACTCTTTTGGTGTTTGAATTGCAAGCTTGCAAGAATATTCACCTGGTGAAACTCAGTGCTCATTATACCAACATGCACAATACATGTATTTCCTTTTTCCTGTTCAGTTGTAACTCTGAATTATTCCTCCTCATGTACATGTACATGTATTTGTGCAAGTATGCGCTAAGGCATTTGCACCTTGGCTCTCTCAACCACATTAATCTGATTGGATCTACATGTGTACATTGCACATGTGGCTTGCAGTAGGCAATTAGCATACAGTACATGTACATGGACCAAACAATAGTGTACTTACATGTACATGTACAGTAGAAATACACACATGCATAAGTACATTATAGATGGCCATTGGTATAGGAATGGCACATGTTTGCTTAGCATAAGGCAATGATGGCATCATGCTACAAAATAGTGTCCAATTTGTAGTAAATATCCTGTTACATGCACAGTATCTTGCTTACATTTTTACTGTACAACAACTGCACTCCTTTCATCCAACATGTACATCTGTACCAATATACATGTATCACTAGGACTATA
This sequence comes from Spongilla lacustris, assembly GCA_949361645.1. NCBI lineage: Eukaryota > Metazoa > Porifera > Demospongiae > Spongillida > Spongillidae > Spongilla > Spongilla lacustris. The sequence continues at coordinate 5,033,225 of OX442426.1, forward strand.
ATTCGTTGTGGGAAGAAACTATTACACAACCTTGTTTGCATACAATTGGTAATACATGTAAATATCCTGTTACGTGTACATGTACCTGGTCATCAGCTTGTAATTATTATTGTACATGTATGACATGTACATGTATAATGCTTACATTTTTACTGTACAACAACTGCACTTCCTTTCAGCCAACATGTACATCTGTACCAATATCTAACTAGGACTATTCGTTTTTAGGAAGAAACTAATACACAACCTTGTTTGCATACAAGCCCAAGCCACCAGCCAAAAACAGTGTCCTCATGAATGAGCAAGTTTCATCAGAACACTTACTGACTCAACACTACACAAAGTGAAGCACCACCCATTTACATGTGGCAAGTACACACACCCATACTGCACTGATCCAGTTTGGGTGGCACCCAAACTTCACCAACCTGATCAAAGCAGTTTCAAAGCCCTAGTGCAGCAAAAGAGGGATCCAGAAATAAGGACAGGCTGCCTGAGCTTGCTGCAATGTCATACAAGTACAAGTACAATTGTACATGTACATGTATATGGATGACAATAACTTTTAAAATAGTGTACATGCTTGTACATGTACATGTATGTACATTGTACAAACTTGTGACTTATTGCATCCTATTGTACATTTTCTCAGCCAGAGTGTACACATGTACCTGTAAGTTGCGACAGAACAGTCCCTTTAGTAGTAGTATAATACATGTGTAGTTGCCAACCCACTGTTATATCTACATGTATCCAGTTCAAACATAACAGTGTTCCTTCCCAACACAAAGCTTTCAAAATGTGATATGTGTAACATAACACTACCCTCCCACCTCCTCATGAACACTACACCTTTTTAAAACTGGTCGTATTTCAGTTTGAGAAGTTCCTCCATACCATAGTTCACCACAAAGGCAACAAGGCCGGTGCAACATCCAATAACCCCCACCAGAAGCCACCTCATAAATATTATGTGATCATAAGTCTGAAAAAAAAACACACAACCCATTAAGGCATATGCAGCAATACTAAACTCATGAACACACCACATACATGTACATGCCCCACATATACATTTACATAAAATAAATATACATGTATATAGCACGTATATGCATGTGTGTTTGTGCAAGGATTGTATGGGATGTGATTAGTGCCAAAACATCGCACGCGCGCAAACACACACACACACACACACACACACACACACACACACACACACACACACACACACACACACACACACACACACACACACCATAAACACACATGTACACGATCACATGTAAGTAACAATATATTTTTTATAGACCTACATGTGAAGTATGTGGTGTTTACTATCTGGGATGTGGTAGGCTCACCCTCCCACCACAAGTATCCAAACTGTGGTTTCTTACATGTACTACATGTATTATGTCACACCTACATGTACCAAATACAAATTGTAATTTATTATGACGTGTTGAGCGTTAATTGGGACAATGGGGACAGCCATCCCTTCCTGCCACCACAGGACCCATGCTACTGTCCCCATTGTCCCAATTAACACAATGACTTTCTTTGCAGCGTAAAAACCTCAGTAGTTGCCTAAAGACATATTTGTGTCACGTTCATGGACCTTTGCGTAATAAAATGGCAATGCTGAGTCATTCCTTCCCACTTGGACAGTGATGATCATGGCCAATCCAGTTCCTGATCTAACTACATGTAGCTGCCAACAGTAAGCTTGACAGAGTTTAAATGAATGACTTTACAAAGGCTCCTGGTACATGTATGACAGACTCTGTCAAGCTTACTGTTGGGCTGCCTGGTGAACTGGATCGGCAAGAGGATCATGGTCCTAACAGGAAGCAATGACTCTGAGCGTTGCCATTTTAGGTCCGCGAACGTGACACAATTTCTCTATAGGCAACCGCTGAGGGTTTTACTGAGGACATGACATTTATCGTACACAGTTCTGATCTTTCATGAATGCAAATGGTCCACTGTTTGTAATTACAAATCAAGGGGTATGTGGTCAGTGACGTACTTTTGTGACCACATTTGTGGCTAGTGACATCTTACATGTACATGTACATTGTAACCTTTCAAATATTAATGCCTATGATTTCATCTCTGCCAATGCCATAGGCACAGCAAAGAGTTTTGAAGTCAAGTGGCTGACATGAGCATTCAATGGTGAATGTAAATCACGCTTGATACAAAAACTGCTAACCCTAACATGGAGGTGTATGTTCCCCTGTCTTGCTGTTGGCATGGAAACGGCTATGCTCATAGAAGGGCATGTCAGTGGACTAATGTGACCTGTAGCCTGTGTATGTGTACATGTATACGTGCATGTACAAGTATATGTGTACACATGTACATGTATGTATATGTGTACACATGTACATGTATGTATATGTAAGATACATGTATATATAATTACTGTATGTACATGTGTATTGTATTTTGGCTGCTGACTTCTTTAGGAACAGAGTGATTGCTCAGTGCCAACATGTGTAGGCTAAGGCACCTCCATGCCAAACACATGTACAAGAGGGAACATGGGAGGTGCACCAATCCTCTTGTACCACATACATATACATGTCAGGCTGTAGGCACACAATAGTGCCACAGGATAGTGAGCTACATGTACACATGTACACATGTACACATGTCCATACACAGAAATAAATAAAGCAATGGCAGGTAAGAACTCCCACACATTGGCATATTTATTTGTAGGGTTACACAAACAACATGTGATGTCACTAGTCATGAATGTGTGTACTAACGGTTGTAAAAGAACTCTTACACATATGTACATACATATACACATGCATACATTTCAAAACATACAAACTTGTGGTACATGTAGCTTCTGATCATCTGCTGATATGGATAGTTGTACATTTCGTAGTCAAGACTCTGTAGAATAAATTTGAAAGACATTCAACTACGCACTGCACATGAACATCTACATCTACATTAGAGATTGGGTTACATGTAGTTGGAGTTTATTTAATTGTGCATTTTTGAATTGGGACAATTTGGCCCAAGCATACCCCACATATCAGCACCACCACCTCAAACTTCTTCCTAATGTATACTGCTAGCAGCTCAGCCCCCTACAGATTGCCAAATTCAAATAGTCACGCTTTAATTTTGCATTGTTGGGATGATATAACCTCTCAAAGTGGTGACCTTTTTCATGTTTCTGTACTGTGCTGCCTCTCTTGTAAAAATCACAGTTGTTGCATTCATATGATCTAGGATTAATTGAAAGCTCTCTTATAGTGGTATTAGAATAGCAGAAAGGTTAATACCAATCATTAATTAAGTAGCCGTCCCATAGACTTGTGTTTGTTTGGTTTCCTGAGTGTGTTGCCAATCCAAATCCCACCCCCTTCCTCAAGTACAATGTACATGTAAAGAGGGTGAATTTACACTTGGACCGTGGGTGGTATGTTTTGCACTGAGTGGTCATACATGCAGCACATACAGTGTACTAGATGTACAAGTATTTATAACATGCGTGCAGGTTGCAATACAGTATATGTGTATCGCATGTACATGTACATGTATATTTGTATTCACAATGGGCCATTCCATTATTTAATCATACACCCATATGGATGACAATGCCCCCCCCCGGAACAGACTTACATGTATAAATGCCCCCCTGGACAAGCTTCTATTTTATTCCACCATACCCCCCTAGACATGCTTGTGTTTTGTTCCATCCCTCCTTGGACAGGCTTCAGATATACCTTCTAGCCCCCTGGGACAGGCATTTAAATGACCACCCCCTGGGACATATTCCCTATACCCCCCTGGAAACCATTTATTGTCATCCCATAGGGGTGTACTGTTAAATATTGGAATAGCCCAATACTTGGTAATACATGTACACAGTACGTATAAGGTGCACGTGCACAAGACTTACATCATACTCATGTGGCTTCAGGTCCTTCTTGCTCCTTGCCTGCTTGGAGTCGTCACCAGTAGGGTCATAAGGGTCCGCTGATTGGGTGTCATTACGAGACCCCTGTGTAAGAGAAGATGGCTCTATCTAGGCACTCCTAGTGACCGGCCTTTGTGTGGTTAACCGCATGGGATCATACGTTCACTTCCTACTACTACACTGTAGGGTTATACTGCAGATTAGATACACTGTACGCGCGGACGCGGTCATGGAGTTAGTGGCCATTTTCCTTCTCTGTACGCACATGATTCATTTTTTGTGTGTTCTAGTACGCGTGTTGTTGACAGTGTGCATGATGTCACGCGATAACTTTTGGGGAGTATATACATGTACACACGTAGAGGAGTCGTGACATGGCAGAAGTCGCACGCTTACACTAAGCTATGGCTAGGCCTACCGCTAAGGAACTTGGCACAACTGAGTTCAAATACGTTGCCCCTCGAACAGCCATGTCCCAACTCCACGTGCCTCTTAATCAGTAACAATCACTCGTTCCCACAAAAAACCAAGGTTATTACGTACAAAATTTTCCACGATGGATTATTGCCACTTATACCACTGCACTGTACTGATTTCTGGACCGGATATGATAGCGTGTGTTTTTGTTATTTAAAAATGGTTGCTAGTTTAATTATATTATATGCAGCCTTAAAAGGTTTGTTCACATCAGTGCATACAGCCAAAAGGCAGTAATCGCTCAAGTACCGGTAAGCTAGACCGACACACGGAATTCAACGCTCTGGTGTAGGCAAACAGGAAGATACTCCCGTAAGCTTCTCTCTCTCTATACCTCTCTTTTTCCCACCATCTCTTCCCTCCCCTTCTCCCCTTCATTCAAATCCTCCCTACTCTCTCCCCTCTTTTTGTTTTGAGGGAACACTTAATATGTGACTACTCCTCGTTCTATCTAATACTATAATTTCCAACGTCCGTACGTCCGTCCGTACGTCCGCGTAACCACCTATTTATAAACTCCACCTAGCGTCTACAATTGTGGGTTTGAACATAACTAGCAACGCGTACCTAGCAACCAATAGAAACGACCACTCCCACACAAAAGTATATAGCAACGACCAATGGCAATTGACCGGTGTTCATTCTTATCGTACAGACCGGAAGTAGTACTATTATTGCGTGCGCGGGCTATTAAATAGGTTGCGTAGTAACCGTATATTACAACAGGTGGTACATTACTGTATGTAAAAAAAAAAAAACATTCTACACTTCTTATAGAATCACTTCCGTGATTTTTCACGGGGTAACGCTACTTAGCGACCAATGGCAATTGACCGGTGTTCATATTTATCGTTACTGACTGGAAGTATTTCATTGAGCGCGCGGGCTATTTAATAGGTTGCGTAGTAACCGTATATTACAATAGGTGGGACCATGGTAGATTACTGTATGTTGACTTCTATACAATCAGCTCCGTGATTTTTCACGGGCTAAGTCTAGTTTAACATAAATCACCACTGACATGTACTGATCATGATCTGATTTTTAACATGTCAGGTGGCCGGACCATTTTTTTTTTTTTTCAGTACATGTACATGTAAAGCTAGATGACGGATTTATAAATATTGACGTCGCGGCAGGTGGTGTTACCTAAAGGTTCCGGCCGTACCACTTTTGGCTGCCACAGTGCATGTACTGTAGTGCACTGCCAGACGTGGTCCGACCCTGCCAAAAGTTGTTATCCGACTTTGGCTGCTAAAAGTGGTCCGCATACTAGTAACCTTTTCACAACTGCTCCAATATGTCATACTCTACATGTATGGTATTCTCGTTAACGTTAACAGTATTATGAAAATATAAATTGCAGACACCATATACATGTACATTCATGTGTTTGAAATATTATACACATTGCTTGGAAAAACGAAAGATGGATCTGTTTCATAGCAAAGCCATACAGCAAAAGCAATGGCCAGAAAGGCCATGACCAATTCATTCTTTTTGCATTGCACAAAGATTACATTAGGCGTACTGGATGATTTTATTATAAATATCTGCTAATAAAATGCACGAAATGCATGGTGAAAGGTATGATTTAAGGTGAACTCTTAATCCTCTTTGCGGGGGTTTTCAATTGATATCATGCAGGCGTCTGGGAATACAACCCTTACCAAGGCTTTTAAAATGTTGTTTTTTTGTATAACAGGCCATGCAACCCATCTTGCCATGTTTTTTTCTTGAGCCAATTAATAATGAAGGTTTCTACTTGATAAGCTTTCAGGTTGCACATCTCCATGCAATCATACTTCTGTTTTGCTTGGTTTGGCTCAATATTGATTTCAGCTTGTTTTATACAGCTATCATCTAGTACAGATACATGTAGCTCTGTAGCTTAATTGTGGCTTCTGTGCCGTTAAGTATGTGATTTTGCTATACATGTATCATTTTTATCATTATACCTGTACTTTGTAAATACTGACAATATATTTTAATTTTTATCATTAAGTCTACACATAACACCACTAAACTACAGCTATAACACTAATGTTACTATTATAAGTCCAAAATAATGCCATTAACATTAATAACCACAAGCAATTACACACATAGTTCATCCACCTGCTGCACAAGGTGGGAGCACAAACGACTCAGAATGGCACGAGCATTAGCTCTGATTAAAGAATGACTGAGGCGACTAAAGAGGTCAGCCAATGCCATAGATTTAGAGGTATTCCCATGAATGGCTAAACGAGTGGCTACTTAAAAATTATTATTTTTAAATATATAATTCTCAAATAACTACTATTACATAACACACGTACATTAAATTTCATGGGCTATAGCAGGCAAAGCATGGGGCAGCAACACCTGTCAGTTGGAGCATTTTGCTTTTATATGGGGTTAGTGTACAAGTAATTAACTGCATCGCTATTGTTTGAATCTGTAATTGTCCAGTTAATATTTTTACTGCTTTCTTACCAAATATAGAATGTGGATTAAACATTGCTCATTGCTGATTGTGATTGCAGGTGGGTCATGTTAGTATGTGTATATAAATGTACATACAGATGCACTTGTACTGCTGCTATATGTGCACATACATGTACATTGTCTATACTTTAGTACTGACAACTTTCATGAATTCTTTTCCATGACAAGTACACATACAAGGGATTGCTGCATGTTTATTTGGAAATGACCTCACTCAGCTTACACCCTCATCACAAAGTGGTCTTATTGTGAATACGAATACAGCAAATGTAGCACTGTGTCCAGGGTATGCTACCACATGGAACATGTGTTTCTACAATTCAACCACTGACCAGTCAAGCATATACACAGTGTACCTTGGTGTTTATAGGCCATCTTCATCGAGACCTAAGCAGTACAACCTGGTCTCAGGAGCACCTTATACAATATCAACACCTCAACCTTTACTCAACTACTCTTGCATCAGTTACTCAATGACACAGTCTCAGCAGTTCATGGTACAAAGTGGAGATATTATTGCAGCATGTGTGCAACCATCAGGTAGTGGTCGTCTGGGTATTGTAGCCAGTACTAGTGGTACAACAAAAATACCAGTGAAGCCATTGCCAATGCCACCAATGATGAGTGCTATGTGTGGACCACTATCATCACCACTACCAAGCCCTATTACAGGAACAGGAACAGGATTCACACAACAACTCATAGCTCTCCATGTATCACTTGGTATGTCATATTCCTGATGTGCACTTTACCATCCTTTAGTGATGTGTTCATTTAGATGTCAATGAGTGTGCAGTGAACAATGGAGTGATGAACTGCTTAGGTGAGCATGCAGGAAATTAGGAATACATGTACATGTAAATGCTAAATTGCCACATCATTACTTTACTTGCTTGTATTTGTATGTATCTAAAAGCAGCTATCACTTCAAGCACTGTTCCTAGAAGCACTGTTCCTACAAGCATTGTTCCTACAAGCACTGTTCCTACAAACACTGTTTCTACAAGCACTGTTCCTACAAGCATTGTTCCCACAAACACTGTTCCTACAAGCTCTACTGGTGAGGCACTTGTAAATTATATGTACTTGAATCACCTTTACTTGCCATTGGTACATCCACATAACGGTTTTAACCATAAATGTGCGTCAGCATCATGTACTTACATGTACACCTTTGGTGCCATTAATGTATACATGGATTAATAAACATGTATTGTGGTCGTTGCAGGATTGCTTACGCCTGTAAAATATAATCCTGTTCAATAGAATTGACCAATTGACAATATGAACTACATGTATTTCTAATAGGGAATTTAGATATGATGATTGGCAATTTTTTTAATGATTCACCGGCATATAAAACCCCTGAAGATTAATCATTGGGCTTTACATGGTCCGTGATAGCATTGCCGCAATGCATTGTAAAGAAAAAAAGAGATGATAAAAGCTCTAACTAACATGACTGTTGTTACCATCTGCAGAAAAAGAGCTTTTAAACAGGTACATTTACAATGAAAATGAAGTACATTGTACTTGCATGTAGTTTAGAGAATTAAGCAAAGATGGATCAGATAAACAAAAGTGCCATGACTGAGGAGGAGATAACAGAGATACACGTACATGTAGGCAACATAATGCAGGTGATGTATTTCATTGTGCATATCCTACAACAAATTTTCTTCTTGGGAATGGCATACGTCAAATCATGTAGATTGCTTTACCTTTCTTTCCGTTGCATGAAAATTCTTCACCCTTAATTAAAATACTGGCCCATAACACAGTTGTGATAAATGCTGTAACATCTCCTATAAAATGAAGTCATATACGAATGGCAGTCGAATGCAAGTGCTTAGCAAATTAATTTAATTATTTACTCACTGCTGCCTGCCTACTGGTATCTGTGTTTAGCACACCATTGATGCCACAGAGACTCCTGTGCAGACTGCACTTCTCACTTACATGTACCTCAAGACAGCTGTTAATCTCCTTGCATCAGGGAGAGCTCCATCTCAACTGTCTGTCTTCCTTGCTGGTTAACTGCTGTGAATTAATCTTAGGCAGGTTGCCCCTGGATGTTCAGCCCATTGCTGTTGGAGAAACCCTCGGACGCGTTGGAAGAACCCCCCACGTGCCTGACAGGAAAGTGCCTTTGTGCTGCGAGAAAGTGCAAGGCAGTGGAGTTCTTCCAACCACAGCAATTTGGTGTGGCATGCCCTTTTGGTACAGAGGAAATTGCCAATGGGGTCATGAGTTGTATTGAGGAGCATTGGTCTGATTCTGAATTTGCATTTCTCAAGGTAGATGTAAACATTTAACATGGTGTCATGTCAGGCCCACTTGTCTGTGGTTAACAATCATTTTCCAGAGTTACTGTTTGTGCAACATCCACTGTTTGGGCACACCATGTGTCATTTGTATAGTGTGAATTTGGAGTTCAGCAAGGGGATCTCTACTATGACCTCCTTTTTTTTACCTGGTCTTGAACTTGCTGATTTCTGCAATAACTAAAGAGGAGGCTTGTTCCCATCTTGAATTCCATGTCTGGTATCATGATGGTGAAGTGCTGGCTGGTCCCATATCTGCAGTGCATACATGTAGGGCATTGATATTGATCAAAGAAATTGGTCCATCACTTGGTCTCTATGTGAATGTTTCGAAATGTGAGCTGTTCAGCCGCAGTGACCTCAGCTTGCTTCCATCTGGTATGAAGCAGTCTCACAATCCTAACATTGAAATCTTCATGCAGCCTTTATCTCCAGGAAGCAGCTTGAGGCCAGATTCATTGAAAGACTTGAAGAGGTTGGTGCAGTGGACCATCAGATTGCCTTAACACTGTGGTGGGTCCTGTTGGCTTGTACATCTAGCCCATACCACTCCTCCTTCACTTCTCTTCAGCTTTTTGATCAGGATGTTTGCATATGTTTTTCATCATGCAGCCCAGCCCAGCTAAAACCTTAGCAGAGGTGGATTTGACATTAGGTCGTTGTAACTCCACTCACCTGCAGCATTTATTGCATCTCTAGGCTCCTCTGGCTATGGCTTCCCTTCCAATCACCATCTCTCTTGCACAGTACGTAGAATCATTCAATGAATATGAACATATACATGTATTTCCCTCTGATACAAATTCAAACTGATCGAGGCTTTACTTTCATCTTCGCTCCATCAAAAGATTCTTTATTGAAAACCCCTCTTCAATCATCTTCTGGTTGCTTCGTCTATTGCTGACAAGGCTCACCTGCTATCTGTCTCTTCCCCACATGCTGCATCATGGCTGTCTTCTGAGGGTCTTGGCCTTCATCTCAAGCCCTCAGTATTCCAGGTAGCCATCAAATGGTGATTTGATTAGGACACCTGTAATGGCTACCAGTGTGCCCTGTTCCCAGCCAGCTCACTACATGTACATCCCCTTGGTCACCATGCCACAACATGCAAATAAAGGAGACATGGTCAATTGTCACAACCAACTGCGCAATGTGTTGGTGGAGACTGGCATGCTGTAGAGCCCACTTGAGCATGAAGGTGGAGATGGCTAGCAACCTTACTTCTGATCATTATAACTCATGCCCTGCAGACATTTTGCTACCCAACTGGGCCCTTTAGCTTGGTAAGCAGGATGCCTTTGACATCACAGTGACATCACTGCTAAATTCAAAGTTTTATCAGTAGATGGATGTCAGCTGGGGCACAGAGGAGCAAATATACATGTTTAGAGAAAATGACCCAAAGTGCGTCGCCTCGGGCTGGTGTTGTATGCTACTAGTCGAAGAGTCCGATTGTGCATGGGGAAGGGAAGCCATGGACTCATTTAAAACCCATCTTGCCATAATACGGTGGAGGGAGGAAAGACAGCTGTGCTCTCTGTGAATTTGGTGAGGGCAAATGTCTATCCAAGTGGGTCCCTTCTTAAAGTTTATCTGACAGTTTATTGAGCACATTTAAAAATAATGTTGTTGTAATATCACTAATATCAATTCATAGACTCGAAATCACCAATAAACAATTTGCCTATTTTTCGCACCGATATCACCAAATATAATTCTTGCCACTCCCGCACCTCGCGCGTACATCGTGGCTTCAGCCAAGTATGGCAAGTACCGTGAGGTGGCCAGCCTACACGTACCAATCGTAAAGTCAAGAGCTATGTCCAAGAGCACCACTCAACCGCGTGCAGAAATTCTTTTTATTAAATAGAAATAAAGAAAACTGAAACAACAAAAAAAAAAACAACAATAAAAGGAACAGGTAAAGGTTGGTTTAGACTATGTACATCTATCATAACAGTTACTATACTAAAGCAAAGTACATGTAACTTTATACTACCTAAATGATTATGGTTTATGACAACCATTACATCCACTGGCACCCTGCTCAGGCCTGCTGATGACATACATGTAATAACAACAATAATCCTCCTCATGGTGTAATAGATACACGTACATGTACATGTAATACAATTGAATATGCTGACATAAAACCTATACTAAAGGGTCCTATTGCCTGGAAGGCTCTGACCAGGACATCTGGTTCTTGCAATGGCCCACATCAGGGACAGGTTTAAATGTCCATAGAGGTCTGTCATCAGTTTGGACTTGGGTTGGGAAGAACCAGTTAGTTGCTATAAGTCTCCATGGCTACACAGGGACACATACTCAACCCAACTTTTGGTACTTTGCCATATGCTTGTGGGATTCTGCAGCCTGGGCTGCTGTCCCTACTATATATACCTGTCTAGCCTCATCCAGTATGGCTGGATTTAGTTTGAGTGGTAATGGTGACATCATGTATTCAGCTGGCTTTCCTCCTTCCCACCCTGTCACAAGCACATCACCAGGATGGGAGTGGCTGTGAGTGGCTGTGAGCCCACTACCCATTTCAATCCTGACTTGCATACATACATGTTTGCGCAAGGCACCATATTTCAGCAAATGCACATCCCTCAGTTGGTTATGGTGAGTGACTACATGTACATCCCCTTCACTTACAGGGGTCAAGGATGACCTCTGAGCAAAGTGAGCACAGAGAACCGATCCTGAGTTATCCATACCAAGCCACCATGCAATTAATCGCTAATGTACATGTAATAGGATATAAGCTAAGAAGTACATGTAACAGCTTTAATTTCCTCTCTTTTGTTCAGCTCTATATCACTGTATATCTTAATTATTCCAACAAGGGGTGTAGTTATTTTTAGCATATTAACTCTTTGGGCCAAGCAGTGTTAATTTATACACTCTCTCATGCATGCCGAAGAGTAAGATTGAGTGTGAAGCACGAAGATTTCAATCCTTATGAGCCATCAAACCAAGTACACTTAAAGGGTTCAATCAAAAAAAAAAAAAACCCCAAAAAATACTGTTTTCTCCACTCCACTTAACTTGTTATTATCACATTTTATCATATAAATGTAAGGTAGACACTGAAACGGAGAGTCTATGTGATTTAGAATCCTGAGTGCTACTAAGGGCCTGAGGAGATTCCAAATCCTGAAGATGACAATGTCTAGCCAATTTAGACAATAGGGATGCAAGCAGTAAATTATCGTGCAACACAGCAGTTAGATTCGTAATTCTCTTTGAGAAAGTTAGTGGTATATACATAGGATTGATTTGGAGTCAATGGTGGTGTAAAAAGAAAAGGGAACAAGGGATTGGAGTTCATATACTTGTATTTAGCACTTTGTGAGAATGGCATTACATTAATCTTGCTAAATATAGGAATAATTATTGTTTCTCCACTCCCTTGTTCCCTTCTGTTTGTACACCACCATTGCCTTCAAATCCTATATGCCACTAACTTTTTCAGAGAGAATGTTTTTCATTAATTAGTGGCTATATTGCACAACCCATACATGGGTTTGTATGACAAATCCAGCCGTTGTAATGTCATGTTATTATTCCATAGCAATGCAATGTTTATATATATATAGTTCTGTCATTGCTGCAGCTATTCTAAATTGAAACTCGCTTGCCAAGTGTTATGCATTGCCTTGCTCACAGCTCGGTTCGATTCTACAAGCAGGCATCACAAGCAGACGTCTGCTTGTTTTCAGGATCCGCATTGTACCGGCGATATGATCTAGGTTGATGATGAATTTTACTGTAAGGAGCTTCATACATGAACCTTGGGAGTCCTATACTGTACATTTATGCAAGGGAATCCCTGCAATTATGTTAGTGTGATTAGTATAAGATACCTGTGCATGTACATGTATATATTTAAGTATCAACTTGCATCTGTTAATGTTCAATTGTACCTGTTAACTTCTTCACGTTCCATTCCAGCGAGCCCAAGTTCTAGTACATTGACTGCTCTTACTACTGCTGCTTTCCCATATTCATCTGAGGGTATGTATTAGTCTCATACCCAGACCCAAATGTACGCAACAATGATTATCGCTTACAGTATAACATCACGTAATGTTATACTGTAAGCGATAATCATCGTTACGCACAATTGAGTCTGGGTACGAGACTAGGTATGTATATAATGTGTACAATGTGTTTACTATACATGTATATGTTACGGCCCGGTTTGAATCCGTGACCCGATTTAAATCCGGTCAACCCGATTTAAAGCGGGTCGGGAGTTAAAATCCGGTCGACCGGATTTTCATCATACATGTATGTGGCTGAGATCGTTGGACTGGTTGTCAGTGAGTCTGAATTTGACACAATCCTATCAGAGAAATTCCTCCTAACGGAAAGACAGGAACTGCGGCGTGTACTATTCAGCCTTTGGTGAGAGCAGTGTAAAACAATCTCTTCAAAATCCTGTTTTGTGCAACACAAAGTGCGACAGCCGGTTCGTCAAGAGAAACAAAATCCAGCTAATGAATTTGACATGTCTTGATGCAGAGGGCGTCCTCGTTGTTTTCACCAAGGAGCATGCAGGTACTGTATAGTAGTATCTGACGCGCAGGGTGTTAGAATTTATGTGAATTGATACAATATATATATATATATATATATATATATATATATATATATATATATGTTCATAATTGTGTCGTCTGGCCATGGTAAGAATGCATACTACACCAACTAATTACAGTCCAGTCGAAATAAGCAATCGGAATAATGTGAGCCACGGCGGTTCTGTTATCATTTGTGTTTGTTTTTGCACTGCATGAATTGTGGCTCTCACAATGTAGATCGTATCAGCATACAAGTCCTCACCATGCAGCACTGATGATATCTATGCTTTGTCACATACTAGTGTCAGCTGTTATGCTTAGGCCAGTAAAGGTGACCTCTTGCAGCTTTTTTCCTACTGCATGTGTGGTGCCTCCCAGGCAAATATAATCAAACAGCATTAAAGTAACAAAGAGCTTGTACAGGCTATTTTTGGAAGCCATTCACTCCATGGTGGTGTCTTCAGCTTGCTCTTCATTATCTCTCCTCCTATAATTTCTTTTGAAGTGTTTGGTGAGCACATTCCACTAACCCCTGGCTCTGTGGATGATGAGGTCGACCACTCACTAGTTGTATTTCTGTGTGCCACATTGCCTCAATCACATGATTTACAAACTCTCGGCAATTGTCCAAGTGAAGTTTGCGAGGGATACCAAATTATGGAAAAAGCTGCATGTTTAATACATTTGCAATATTTATAGCTGTTTTGCTTTCAATGGCATAGGCAAAATTGAATTTGGACCAATGATCTATACATTATGAACATGTCTATGAGATCAATCTGGAAAATAAATGTGCACAAGCGACACAATTGTCAATGCTACACATGCAGCGTTTATTGAAGCTACGGTACGGCACACCAGGCTTGCAAAATTCTTCACCCCAAGTTACTAGGATCAACTGGTCCCTTTGAAGTGATTGGAGGCAGGAAAGAATTTATCCAAGTGCTTCACTCCAATAACGACCATTGGCTGACAATATCAACCATGTATGACACCATGATTCCTCTCAGTAGAAAGCAGCAGATCTGTTCGATTCTTATGTCAACCGAACGTCTTATATCAGCGTAGAATTTGTTGCTGTTGATAGGCAAAATAATTCAACTATTGTGGTCTTTTCGCGTTGGCTTTTGCCACTGCTCTCCCCCAGTACTTGCACTTCAACACTGAAGGTACATCCATACGGGACCATTTACAATAGTGTTTAGAGAATGGTGTGATACAACCCTGTCCTTGTGAAATGCTGAAAGAAGGAGAGCGCGTATAGGGACATGAAACATGACAAGATTGCAGGTGCCGGAGTACCGAAGACAAAGGTATGTTGGAGAGTGTTAAATGTCGTATTGGCATCAAGGAGTCCAATAGGATTGGAATGGAAGATTGTAGTATAACGTGGCTATGCGGGACGTACAGCTATTAGCCTGTACGCATTTGACTGTAAATGCTGTAAGCAGTGTTGTAGCGATTTGATATGATGAATTTTCACTTTCACTACAAAACACAAAGTGTGTACTAATTCAATGATGTTGATTTTTACTGTCAAAACGGTCAGACTGTGCACTATCCTCGAAAACTACATAGCGGGTCAAAAAAACACCGACCCAATTCAAATCGGGTCAAGATAAGTGTAATGCCAAAAACCGGGTCAACCGGCTTTAAATCCGGTCAACCAGTTTTGAATCGGGTCAACCCGCTTTAAATCGGGTCAACCCGATTTAAATCGGGTCACGGATTCAAATCGGGCCGTAACATGCGCAAATTGATCTGGGCAAATCAGGCAGGATAAATGTTTCATGCCAAAACATATCCAGCCAGATCAAACTTAACAGCTAAAAGTGATCTAACTCAGCCAAAATCTATTTGTATTCTGATGAGCATAATCTGGCCCAGCACAATAATTTTTGCATGTAACCTTTGCATCTAGTTCATTTCACTACTTTTAATGTCAAAAATGGGCCAGTCAGTATGTAAATTGAATCGCCAGATCTGGGATTGTACTGGGTATATACACATGTATATGTACTACATTTATGCACAGTACTTGAATCCATCAAAACCGATCCATATACATATACATGTAAATACTAAATGTAAAAGATACACTGCATACATTTTCAAATTAAAATCCTCTGCAAATTTGTTAATCGACTTGTCTGAATAATTTAATTCTTATACTGTGTGTAAAAATGTTTACAGTTTTCTTATGATGTACCCCTTTAAGCACATCTATTACTGAAACTATTGATAATCGAATAAAGTTGCATTGAAAATGAATGGTGGGATTATCCATACTGCACAAGAACTACAATCAGTACATGTGAATACACTAGCTTGTTTAAACCATAAAAAATTGGCAATGGTTACATTAGATTTAACTTTTGAATGGCGAAAATAAACTACAACACGTGTACATATAAATGTAATTATAAATAATTATATTCTCTGTGTTCAAAACATACATACAACATGTACTCTTGTATCTTAATACATCTACATGCAAGCGTACTATACAGTAGTGGTTTAGCTACTTATTGTGATATTAGCATTAAGGATTATCTGCATGTAGAGAATTAGAATACTATTTAGTGGTGCAAGTTATATCACATTCTTTTGCCTTATGTTTACTATGATGTACCCCTTGAAGCAAATGTATTAAAGCTGAAACTATTGATAATCGGATAAAGTTGCATTGAAAAATTAATGTTAAAATGGTTAGTTTATCCTTACTGCACAATAGTACATGTGAATACTCAACTCTAGCATGTTTGAACCATAACAAATCGAAAATGGTTGCATTCGATTTAACTTTTACATGGCGAAAATAAACTAAAACACGTGTACATATTATTTTAATTATAAATTTCTGTGTTCGAAACATACTCTTGTATCTTAATACATGTACATCTACATGCAAGTGTACTATACAGTAGTAGTTTAGCTACTTATTGTATTAAGGATTACATGTATCTGGATGTAGAGAATTATAATACTATTTATAGTGTACAAGTTATATGTAACATAACAATGTTTTGTTCTTTTGCCCACAGCAGATCAATCAGCTGCCATAGCTGCCAGTGTGGTCACTGTCATTGTTTTGATAGCTGTGGTCATCACAGTGGTGGCAATCCTGCTTCTTTTGTATGTCAAGCGATCATCCAAAGTGACCATTTCAGGAAGGGCACAAAGCAATGTATTTGGTAAGTAACGAAATTGTAGGCTGTAGTACAGTAACAGTTATTACCTGTATCATGGTTTTTTTCATTCTGTTCTTTTACAATAACTAATGACATCATTTCATTGTTACATTGCAGATAATGTTGCATATGGTGATAATGCAGTTCAAATAAACACATATGATGAAGCTAAGGCAGTGTATGAACCTGTGAAGGACAATGAAACAAGTGAAGTAAAGGGTCTGGTATGTTGCATTTGTTTTTCTATTGTGTTTATGCTTTCCAAATATTGCACAACATTCAACTACATACATCTGATGTCATATGAAGTCCCCTACAATGCTAGCAACACATACAGCAGCCCTGATAGTAATGAATTGGTGAGTGGATAAAATGAAGCTTGCCATTTTCAGGAGAATACTTTTTGTACCCAAGGTTTCTGAAGGTTCAATGTGCATGCATTATCTTATGCATAAAACTATATACCATTTCAAACTGATTTATTAAAAAAAAAATTTAAGGAGTCTGAGTATACATGTATATGTACATGTGTATATGTACTAAGTTAATCTTTTTCTGTCTCTCAATGGAAAGCATATCATGAACCCTAATTTTATTTACAGTGCAAGCATTGCACTATGTCAAATACATTTGTGTATTTCCCACTGCTTAGATGCTTTCTGAGAACATATATGGAAATGATGATGAAGACCCTTACTGTGTGCCTCCATCACAAGAGGAGGAACTGTATGGCCAATTGAAGCAGCAGAATGCTTTGAAGATTCCAAGACATGAGATACAGTAAGCTATACATTTAGATGTTTGGAAATGGAAAGGATGCATTGTGTGTAGTTAGGGTAATCAATAGGTTTATAAATATAGATACATACAGTTGTTGCTACGTATATACATAGGTTTGTCTCACTCCATTCACAACAATGATTGAGGCAAACAGCCACACATAAAATGTGTGGAAGCCTACAGGTGTCAACAACTTCAATTCGAACCAATCCGATGGGAAAATATGCATCAATGTGTACATGTACATGTATTTGCTCAATTGTACATGTACATGTACATGTATATGTAGAATGACAATAGTCAATATAAACTAGTCACAGTACAAACAGGACTTTTGTAGGAATTTGAAGTGATTGGATATCTGCATGTTTGAAATCCAAAGCATATTGCAAGTACTGAATGCATCCTGTAAATCCATTTCGCTACAATATTGTATTCTTTAAGGTTTATTTATTTTATTTCATGTTCGGCTTGATTTAAAGAATATTGCATGGGGAAGGAGCTGAGAGTAGAAACTGAAAAAAAAACAGTGACAACAGCATGTGCTATAACAGTATGTGCTATATTGTTCATCTGGTACTTTATTTCTTCATACTGGTATTATGCTGTACAACATTGAGTATTGGATTGTTACATCATTCAGGACACAGTCATCATTGGGACATGGCCAGTTTGGAGGAGTCCACATAGGAAAGTGGAGGACACCAAAGTAGGAACGTGAAGTTGCCATCAAAATGCTGGATCCCACCACATCCCACCAGGATGACAAGGTCAAGTTTCTACAGGAAGCTGCCATCATGGCACAGTTCAAACATCTAAATGTCATACAACTGTATGGCATTGTCACTGATGGACAACCTGTAAGTTGTGTGTATATTGTTTCAGTTTTGATGTGTAATATATACCTGTGTGTTTAGTTGATGCTTGTCATTGAGTTGGCCCACAACAAGGATCTCCGAACACACCTTATGACATTGAGACCAGAGTAAGCTACACACAATAATGTCTGCTATGAATCATGTACTTCTACCATGCATTGCCAGCCCTGGCCTTATGATCCAGTCTCATATTCCACAATGTCTGCTAACCTACTCCCAGCAAGTAGCCCTGGGCATGCAGTACCTCTCTAGCAAGTCATTTGTTCATCGCGATCTGGCTGCAAGAAATGTACTTCTCACAAAGACCTGCGTCTGCAAAGTATGTTATAAAAAACGAATGTTTTAGCATCAAAAACGTAGCCAACATTCAAAACACATGCATGGTGTTACACAATCAAAGAAAATTATTCACCATATTAAGAGATCTATAATTGTAATTACTATAATAACGATACATCATAAACTGCCTATAGTTAATGCAAAGCACATCTGGTGAGTATGGCAGTGGCATTGGCCCTCACTAGATGGAGATTGAGCCTGCCATAGAAGTCTCCAAGGACGGTCGACTTGGGCCTGCATGTTAGAGTGGCAAGCCGTGACGCCAGCTGAGTGAAGGCTTCAATAGCTTCATTTCCCCATGCACCATATGTCTCAGCTACCAGGGTAACACTACATGTAATTTTTTTACAATAAAATGAATATTTTACAAAACACAACAAATGAATACATAAAGTATAAAACTAATGCATGCATAAATAATAGCCGCGAAAATAAATATAAATAATAACAGACAAATAGTTAAATACATACTCAAACCATACCGCCAAATACAAATTATATTCATAAGCTGATGTGGGTAGTCCATTCAGGCTCTTAGTATAGCAAACACCACTCTGACCCTTACCCGTCTAGTCACTTCAATGCTATTTTTGTAATTGTTCTGATAACGTGCTGTGGTGTATTAAAAATCACAGAAACTGAAATTTATCAAAAAGCTCGATCCTACATATATAATAATTTTAACTTGTCTAAATTATAAAGATATATTGACCACTCATTTCAAGTTAATGTTAATACTTGTACATGTTTATGTATGGTGGGCAGTTTAGTTCATACCTGCCCTTCTTCAGGCAATATTCAAGATGGAAATCTTGATTATTGCAATAAAAATGATATAGGTTGCGTTATAACATTTTAATCAATGTTTAAATAAACCTTTACAGATTTCGTTCACCAGAATGTCGTTAGAGTTTGTAACAACAATTTTGGTTGATTTTCCTTGATTGTGGATCATTCAGTATATAATATATAATACTGAATTATAATTATAATATTACAATATTATATTATTACTTTTCCAAATGACAGATTGCTGATTTTGGTCTGTCCCGTAACCTGGATGAAGAGAACTACTATTTCTCTCATGGAGGGATGATACCAGTAAAGTGGACAGCTCCTGAGGCTATCAGCTATAAGAAGTACTCCACTGCCAGTGATATGTGGAGCTGTGGATGTGTGCTGTATGAGATATGGAGCCTTGGGTTCAAACCATTTGAACGACTAAGCAATGCTGAGGTATGGTATTATGAATACATAATTGATAACTTAGTCTGCCTCACTTACAGGTTGTTGCTAAGGTAGATACTGGGTATAGGCTACCACCACCTCCTGGATGTCCTCTGCTGGTCTACCAGACCATGATCCACTGCTGGCAAGCTCCTCAATTTGATGCATACATATATGAGTATTGCAATGATTCCCTGCAACTTTTCTATCCTCAGGTCACCCAATGAACACTCCCGGCCCTCATTCAGAGACATACACTTGTCCCTGTCCCAAAATCAAGAATATGTCCTTCAAATCCCTGAGGAAGCTGCGTCCACACATCCACAAGCAGCAGTACTGGGTGCTCCTCTAGAGGCTGGGGAGAAGATGTACATGGAACTTCAGAACAGTTATCTTAAATGATCCTTGCTTTTAGCTTTCATGTAGCATTGCTTAATTTTTATTTGTTTGCTGTACTACATTTTAGTTGGACTGAACTCTCATAGTCATGGTACATGTTTAATTTTATAAAATACACACGATGCTTAATTAAATTAATCTGTTTAAGTACAATATTATCATATACATATATAATAAGCAAAAGCTAGTACTAGTAGCATTAATTATGCAGTACAGTAACCATACCTATCAAGGAGTTCAGACTAAGACTTGCAGACCTGCTGATAGGTGACTACTGCAGTCGCAAAAGGCCTGGGCGACCATATACCACACAACATCCACCAGTACAGCTTCTGCACGTGCCATGCAGTAAAGAGGATGGAGAAAGGAGGGCAGCAGAACAAAAAGAAGTAAATGTCTTCTTTGCACAAGTAATAAGAGACGCAAAGACACATGTTGGAGTTGCAAATGGTGCAAAGTACCACTTTGTTTTACTGGATTTCCTAATGACTGCTTCTCACTGTGGCACAAGAAAATCGAACAGGACGAATAGTGTAATATTGTCTCATTATGATAAGTATTGTTGTATCTGCTCAGCATTAGGACAATAAAGCACACCTCCAGCGCACATCCATCTTGACTCTCTCAGTGCCCACCCAGAGCTTTGCACACATCCATCTTGACACTCTCAGCGCACACCCTGAACTTGCTTACCACATCCGATTTGAATTACAACACCATGCAATCAGACTCACAGAGTCACATCGCGGGCGCGGGGCTCATTAGCATGCCTGCCATCATCGGTGCCCTTGCAATTGACTTCTTCTCTACGTCGTACCACCTGTATAGGTATGTAGACAAAGTCAATTGTAATCCATACGCGCACAAAAAAAAAGGTTATGGCCTTAACTTAGCTGAGCATCCTCCAAGCACTATTACGTTTTATGGTCGGCTTGAAAAGGTTGACATATTTGTGACTACAAAAAGGGGACCATACATGTACGTAGCAGAGGGAGATCATGCATGGGTGGTGACCATGGATGGTCTGGGCGGACTGTCTGTACCACCATGGACGGTCCGGTCGGACCGGTTATAGCCCAGACCATTTACGGCGTGACAGTCATTCACATCTAGGATAATTATTATGATGATTGTGTATCACAAAATCCTGCAGGTAGTAGAATTTCAACTTGATTATTAGGATATACTTGCACATTCAACTCTGGATTGTTTGATAGTGAAGTTGACAAATAAAAGTGCTTGTATTTATTACTTTGTGTGTTTGAAATGTGTATGTGGAATTGCCGTGTTCAATAGCCACGATGTTCCAGGTTTTTTCATTGGTAACTTTAGTATAGTTTGCTATGTCAGTAGAAATCAAACACAATACATTAATACACACTAACAAGTACAACAATACAGCGTATCATACAAATACCATCCACCTACTCAATCATTAGCTTTGCCCCTTCTCCCCTTCCCCTTCCAAAACAACACTATTTGAAGTGCATTGCATCCTATTCTATAATAACCACTAATGATGGAGCTGTACAGACTAAAACTTAATGTGCTTCTCCTAAATTAAGCTTCACAATCAAATTGCTACTTGCAGGTGTCTACATGTACATGTAGTTCAATTAGAGAAATATTCATATGTCCAAGTGCCACATATTCACATATTCCAAGTGCCTGATTCAACATGTCCTCTGGGCATTTTTAATTTGTTGTCCCAAGATACAAAGTAAATGAAGTTTAAAACATAACACTTTATAGAACAAACTCCATATTAATCTCAAATAGAAATCTTAATTGGCTAATTTACTACTTTCTAGTGTGTTCCAATGTGTTCTTAATAAATCAGCTATAAGAGGGTTTAGGTCATTATTTAGCTGGCCTATGCAGAGTGTAAAATTACACCCTGGATTATTAACTTAGTTTTGGTCTGTTCTATACGATATGTAACACATATACTATAGGTTTTTAAAAACATTGAAAAAGATATTGTACGTGTATAAGGTGATGAAAATACGTATTTATATAGATGTCTTATAGATCAGAACTGTATGTAGGCATTAGACACTGAATCACATTTAATAGTGCATACTTGTAAATTGCACTGTAAACTAGTGTCTACTCTTAATCTCAGCACAGCAGAACTCAGCCACAAAGGCTACAGGCATCACCATCATTGTCACCACCATCATAGTATCCTGCTTAATAGGTAATATGTAACATGTACATGTACATGTCATTATCCCCACTTAAGAACTCTGTCCACAAATTATATCTATCATTAATATTATAACTATCACATCATCATTGTAACTGTAGTGGTGACCATTGCTGTAACAATCAGCAATATTCTATGGAGAAGGAAATACAACACAAAGATGCTAATGTCAGTTACTGCTGCTGTAGGTAAGTTAATGGAATGTGTTCACATATAAGTAATATGTTCATATGAATGACAATGAATGAATTACATGTAAATTTTACATGTAAGAAGCTTACGTTATTATACAATTATATATACATAGCATAGTACATATAGTACATGTACATGTACAAGCTTGTACATGTACACATCACATGTATACATGTACATGTACATGTACATGTATACATCATTTATAAAATAAAGTGGATTCCACTCTTTTGTGTTTGAATTGCAAGCGTGCAAGAATATTCACCTGGTGAACATCAGTGCTCATTATATCAACATACACAATGTTTCCTTTTACCTGTTCAGTTGTAATTCTGAATTACTCCTCATGTACATGTACATGTATTTGTGCAAGTACACATGTATGTGCTAAGGCATCTGCATCTTGGCTCTCTCAACCACATTGGATTTACATGTGTACATTGCACATGTGGCTTGCAGTAGGCAATTAGCATACAGTACATGTACATGGACCAAACAATAGTGTACTTACATGTACATGTACAGTAGAAATACACACATGCACAAGTACATTATAGATGGCCATTGGTATAGGAATGGCACATGTTTGCTTAGCATAAGGCAATGATGGCATCATGCTGCAAAATAGTGTCCAATTTGTAGTAAATATCCTGTTACATGCACATGGCCATTGGCTTGTACCGCTCATAGTGTACATCTGTATGTACATGTACAGCATTTTGATTACATTTTTACTGTACAACAACTGCACTTCCTTTCAGCCAACATGTACATCTGTACCAATATCTAACTAGGACTATTCATTTTGGGAAGAAACTAATACACAAGCTTGTTTGCATACAAGCCCAAGCCACCATCCCAAAACAGTGTCCTCATCAATGAACGAGTTTCATCAGAACACTTACAGACTCAACATGAAGCACCGTCCATTTACATGTACATGTGGCAAGTACACAACACACCCATACTGCACTGATCCAGTTTGGGTGGCACCCAAACTTCACCAACCTGATCTCAAAGCCCTAGTGCAGGGATCAAGAAATAAGGACAGGCTGCCTGAGCTTGCTGCAAAGTCATACATGTACAAGTACAATTGTACATGTACATGTATATGGATGACTATGACTTAAATAGTGTACATGCTTTTACATGCACTTGTATGTACATTGTACAAACTTGTGACTTATTGCATCCTACTGTATATTTTCCCAGCCAGAATGTACACATGTACATGAACATGTACATGTACATGTACCTGTAAGTTGTGACAGAACACTCCCTTTAGTAGTAGTATAATACATGTGTAGTTGCCAAACCCACTATTATATCTACATGTATCCAGTTCAAACATAACAGTGTTCCCAGCACAAAGCTTTCAAATGTGATATGTGTAACATACTACTACCCTCTCACACACTCCCACCTCCTCATGAACACTATACCTTTATGAAACTGGTCGTATTTCAGTTTGAGAAGTTCCTCCATACCATAGTTCACAGCAAAGGCAACAAGGCCGGTGCAACATCCAATAACCCCCACCAGAAGCCACCTCATAAATGTTATGTGATCATAAGTTTAAAAAAAAAACACACACACAACCCATTAAGGCATATGCAGCAATACCAAACTCAAGAACACACCACATACATGTACAGTACATGTATACATGTATGAATGCCCCACCATACATATACATAACAAATGGGAAAGTTTACGAGAAAAGGGACCTAGCGTTTATTATAAAAATGTATAATAAAAATGCATTACGTTTGATTTGCTATAATTTCCGAACAGTTAACGCTATCACCTTCCTATTTTCAACACTTCATACTGCACCATTTCTCTATGGTAAAATACATTTTGGAGTCTTGCACTTGCTCCGTGTCAGTATTGCAACGTTCGATACCCCACTGGGTTCAAACCCGCCATAACTTTCGGTAGGAGTAATCAATTCGCTTCAAATTCGGTTTGTAGGTAGAGAGGTCCTATACCTATCGATTTGTTCTGTTCGTTGATTTTTATGCCATCCATTACGGAGATACAGTTGAACAAACTACGTGCCCATTTTCGCGCTCGATTCGCGCCAATGATTTGGGCAAATTGCGTTCCGCTCAATGTATGGGGAGGCGGGGATTATAACATTGGCGCGAATCAAGCGGGAAAACGGGCACGTAGTTTGTTCAACTGTATCTCCGTAACGGATGGCATAAAAATTAACGAACAGAACAAATCGATAGGTATAGGACCTCTCTACCTACAAACCGAATTTGAAGCGAATTGATTACTCCTACCGAAAATTATGGTGGGTTTGAACCCAGTCGGGTATCAAACGTTGCAATACTGACACGGAGCAGGTGCAAGACTCCAAAATGTATTTTACCATAGAGAAATGGTGCAGTATGAAGTGTTGAAAATAGGAAGGTGATAGCGTTAACTATTCGGAAGTTATAGCAAATCAAACGTAATGCATTTTTATTATACATTTTTATTATAAACGCTAGGTCCCTTTTCTCCCAAATATATACTGTATATGGGATCGTTCATGAGAAAAGGGACCTAGCGCATATTATATAAAAATGTTATAAAAATGGCATTACGTTTGAATTGCTATAACTTTCGAACTGTTAAAGCTATCAACTTCCTATTTTCGTTGCTTCATACTACACCATTTATCTATGGTAAAGTACATGTTGGGGTCTTGAGCATGCTCCATGCCAGTATAGCGACATCCGATACCACTAGGGGTTCAAACTCGCCGTAACTTTCGGCAGGAATACTCAAATCGCTCCAAATTTGGTTTGTACATAAAGAGGTCCCTTAGCTATTGGGTTGTTCTGTTCGTTAATTTTTATGTCATCCGTTACGGAGATACAGTTGAGCAAACTACGCTTGGCGGGAATCGAGCGCGAAAACGTGCATGTAGTTTTTTCAACTGTATCTCCGTAACAGATGGCATAAAAATTAACGAACAGAACAATCCAATAGCTAAGGGACCTCTTTATGTACAAACCGAATTTGGAGCGATTTGAGTATTCCTGCCGAAAGTTAGAGCGAGTTTGAACCCCTTGGGGTATCGGATGTCGCTTAACTGGCATGGAGCATGTTCAAGACCCCAAAATGTACTTTACCATAGATAAATGGTGTAGTATGAAGTAACGAAAATAGGAAGTTGATAGCTTTAACCGTTCGAAAGTTATAGCAATTCAAACGTAATACCATTTTTATAACATTGTTTTATAATATGTGCTAGGTCCCTTTTCTCGTGAACGATCCCATATATGCATGTGTGTTTGTGCAAGGGATGTGATTAGTGCCAAAACTTCACGCGCACACACACACACACGCGCGCGCGCGCGCACGCACGCACGCACGCACGCACGCACGCACGCACGCACGCACGCACGCACGCACGCACGCACGCACGCACGCACGCACGCACGCACGCACGCACGCACGCACGCACGCACGCACGCACGCACGCACGCACGCACGCACGCACGCACGCACGCACGCACGCACGCACGCACGCACGCACGCACGCACGCACGCACGCACGCACGCACACCACAAACATACACGATCACATGTAAGTAACAAAGAATTTTATTTTTTATAGACCTACATGTGAAGTATGTGGTGTTTACTATCTGGGAAGTGGTATCCTCACCCTCCCACCACAAGTATCCAAACTGTGGTTTATTAGGGTACATGTACATTGTAGTTACCATGACTACACTTTTTATGTCACACCTACCTAATACATATTCTAATTTATTATCATGTGTTGAGCGTTAATTGGGACAATGGGGACAGCCATCACTTCCTGCCACCACAGGACTCATGCTATTGTCCCAATTAACACAATGACTTTCTTTCCAGCCTAATAACCTCAGCTGTTGCCTAGAGACATTGTGTCACGTTCATGGACCATAATTTACTCCTTGGTAACCAGCTCTTAGCCCTTATCACCATCTAGCTCAAACCCTTTGATGGATAGGCGAGAAATAGGGGTAGCAGGCAGGCAAGGGCCCCCCCCCCCCCCCCCCCCCCTCCCAATACCCTGGCCACAGGGTGTGGCTGGCAGTGACACTGGTCACCCAGCCACTGTGGACCCCAGTGACTGAGCTGAGACGCTGGTCCCAGTCGGCCGGGTTTGGGATGACTGGCAACAGAGACCAGGGGTGATGCTGACCACCCACTGGGTGCTGTGTACCAAGGCCAGGACGCTGGTCCAGGCTTGGGTTGCCGGGAAGGGACTAGCCCGCAGGGCCCCGCCCAAAGTTAACGCCCCAAACTCGCCACCCACTGTACATAGGACATAGGTACGTAAGAGCCGGATTGTGGGTGTGGGTAGCAAATGTATACAAAACAGAGTCTAGACTTTTTTAATGAATGGCTTTAAAAAGGCTCCTGGTACATGTATGACAGACTACTTACTGTACAACAACTGCACTCCTTTCATCCAACATGTACATCTGTACCAATATACATGTATCACTAGGACTATAATTCGTTGTGGGAAGAAACTATTACACAACCTTGTTTGCATACAATTGGTAATACATGTAAATATCCTGTTACATGTACATGTACCTGGTCATCAGCTTGCAATTATTATTGTACATGTATGACATGTACTGTACATGTATAATCCTTACATTTTTACTGTACAACAACTGCACTTCCTTTCAGCCAACATGTAGATCTGTACCAATATCTAACTAGGACTATTCATTTTTGGGAAGAAACTAATACACAACCTTGTTTGCATACAAGCCCAAGCAACCAGCCAAAAACTGTGTCCTCATCAATGAGCGAGTTTTATCAGTACACTTACAGACTCAACACTATGCAAAGTGAAGCACTGCCCATTTACATGTGGCGGGTACACACACCCATACTGCACTGATCCAGTTTGGGTGGCACCCAAACTTCACCAACCTGATCAAAGCAGTTTCAAAGCCCTAGTGCAGCAAAAGAGGGATCCAGAAACAAGGACAGGCGGCCTGAGCTTGCTGCAATGTCATACAAGTACAAGTACAATTGTACATGTACAAGTATATGGATGACTATGACTTAAAAAGTGTACATGCTTGTACATGTACATGTACATGTATGTACATTGTACAAACTTGTGACTTATTGCATCCTATTGTACATTTTCCCAGCCAGAGTGTACACATGTACCTGTAAGTTGCGACAGAACAGTCCCTTTAGTAGTAGTATAATACATGTGTAGTTGCCAAACCCACTATTATATCTACATGTATCCAGTTCAAATATAACAGTGTTCCTTCCCTGCACAAAGCTTTCAAATGTGATATGTGTAACATAACACTACCCTCCCACCTCCTCATGAACACTACACCTTTTTAAAACTGGTCGTATTTCAGTTTGAGAAGTTCTTCCATACCGTAGTTCACCACAAAGGCAACAAGGCCGGTGCAACATCCAATAACCCCCACCAGAAGTCACCTCATAAATGTTATGTGATCATAAATCTAAAAAAAAAAATCACACAACCCATTAAGGCATATGCAGCAATACCAAACTCATGAACACACCACATACATGTACATGCCCCACATATACATTTACATAAAATAAATATACATGTATATAGCACGTATATGCATGTGTGTTTGTGCAAGGATTGTATGGGATGTGATTAGTGCCAAAACATCGCACGCGTGCAAACACACACACACACACACACACACACACACCATAAACACACATGTACACGATCACATGTAAGTAACAAAGAATTTTATTTTTTATAGACCTACATTGTACATGTGGTAATAAAATGGCAATGCTGAGTCATTCCTTCCCACTTGGACAGTGATGATCATGGCCAATCCAGTTCCTGATCAAACTAAATGTACACTGCATGCTGCCAACAGTAAGCTTGACAGAGTCTAGATGAATGGTTTTTAAAAGGCTCCTGGTACATGTATGACAGACTCTGTCAAGCTTACTGCTGGCTGCATGGTGAACTGGATCAGCAAGAGGATCATTGTCCTAACAGGAAGCAATGACTCAGAGCATTGCCATTTTAGGTCCGCGAACGTGACACAATTTCTCTAGGCAACCACTGAGGGTTTTACTGAGGACATGACATTTATCTACACAGTTCTGATCTTTTATGAATGCAAATCATCCACTGTTTGTAATTACAAATCAAGGGGTATGTGGTCAGTGACTTTCTTTTGTGACCACATTTGTGGCTAGTGACATCATACATGTACATTGTAACCTTTCAAATATTAATGCCTATGATTTCATCTCTGCCAATGCCATACATGTAGGCACAGCAAAAGAGTTTTGAAGTCAAGTGGCTGACATGAGCATTCAATGGTGAATGTAAATCATGCTTGATACAAAAACTGCTAACCCTACCTGTCTTGCTGTTGGCATGGAAATGGCTATGCTCATAGAAGGGCATGTCAGTGGACTAATGTGACCTGTAGCCTGTGTATGTGTACATGTATACGTGCATGTACAAGTATATGTGTACACATGTACAAGTATATGTGTACACATGTACATGTATGTATATGTAAGATACATGTATACATAATTACTGTATGTACATGTGTATTGTATTTTGGCTGCTGACTTCTTTAGGAACAAAGTGATTGCTCATGCAGTGCCAACATGTGTAGGCTAAGGCACCTCCATGCCAAACACATGTACAAGAGGGAACATGGGAGGTGCACCAATCCTCTTGTACCCCATACATGTACATGTCAGGCTGTAGGCATACAATAGTGCCACAGGATAGTGAGCTACAGGTGGGACAACTCAAGAGTATTCCGTCACGCGTCCTTCTTTGCACTTTCCTGTATCTTTTCTCCCGTTCACAGCCAAAGGCTACTGCCTAGACGATTTTGTTGGGCATTGGAAATGAACAATGTGTCTAAGAAATATTCAGTGGAGGCATTAAAACAAAAAAGCTACGCTGTTTCTTGTTTTCTGAATAATGCTAATTAGTGATTCAAAGTGAATGTCCTTACAATCAGAGCAATACTGCTGCCTCCGTAAGGTATTACTTTAAACTTCAGACAATATAGTATTGAATGAAACTTTCAAAATGTTTTGGCTGTGAACAGTTCAAAAGTTATAAAGGTTTAAAGTGTGTTAATTTGCTATAATGAGACACTCCCGCATTATCTGATTAGGCCGCTTGACCGCAAATGTTTCAAGCGGCTTTTGTTTGTTTCGTGCACAAATTGAGAGCAATAGTGGTGTCTGCAGTGCGCTGCACAATGCTATTACAGGCTCTCAGTTGCTATACAGAGTACTAAGTGTATCTGAAAATGTAACTCGTCATCAGTCGAGTCTGCAAACAACGGGACGAGGCGTGGCGTGCTTACATCACACTTACTGTAAGCGATAATCATCGTTACGTACATTTGGGTCTGGGTACGAGACTACATCACACTCGTGGCTGCTGTAACTGATGATGGGTACATCGTTGTCGTTTCTGCATGAGAATGAAGCGGAGCAGCGACGAATTGGTTGTGTTTACGAGACGTTCAGAATGGATGAAGGAGAAACGTGCTGAGGAAGATTTGTTACGTGATGGTCTGCAGCCATTATCTGCTGCCCTATAGCCCATCATAGATAGTGTAGTGCATATGAGTCAGAACCGGTGAGAATGATGGATGATGCAAAAGAATACTGCATGCAGCCAACTATACTCCAGTCATGTCGTCGTTATTTGCGTAAAGATATGAATTCGCCCGATCGCATGCACCCGACTCGCACGCGCCCTAATTTTAAAAGCAATGCTGTCTTATTAATTTTCAATGTCATATATCTTACTAACTAAAAGCACAATCTTTTGGCAATTTATGACAGTTGTTTTCACATCCTTCCTCACAAAGGAACTTCATTTTTTCTACATGAAAGTTCCTTCGATTAAGAAAACGAATCACCTCTAGGTCGAGGGGTTATCAATCGCCATTACTCACTGACCTCATGTCATCCTGCTTCAAAATTCGTTGTGCAAATAGAGCAGTCATGTAGGTATGTACCTTTTGTTTTCGTTGTGCCATCAGCTTAATTGGAGATTTAATATAGCTTGTTACGCGACATCTACATTACGCGGGGTTTTACCGCGAAATTACGAAAATCAATAACCAACGACAACTAAAGAACGGAACATTGTAAATTGTTTCCAATTGTGTCTGCACTGTCTTCGAGCTTCACCTAGTATATATGCATTAAAAAAATTGGAACCAGCATTATCGTTCCGTGCTTACCGAGGCGGACACGTTTAGAAACACTCTTGAGTTGTTCCACCTGTACATGTACACATCTCCATACACAGAAATACATGTAAATAAAGCAAATGCAGGTAAGAACTCCCACACAAATTGGCATTTCTATTTGCAAGGTTACACGTACAACATGTGATGTCACTACACTAATCACGAATGTGAGTACTAACGGTTGTAAAAGAACTCTTACACGCATGTACATGTACATGTACATACATGTACACATGCATACATTTGTATACACATTCAAAACATACAAACTTGTGGTAGCTTCTGATCATCTGCTGATATGGATAGTTGTACATTTCGTAGTCAAGACTCTGTAGAATAAATTTGAAAGACATTCAACGACACATAGTTAAAACTACACACTGCCCATGTACATCTACATCTACATTAGTTACGAAAAGTAGATTGGGTTAGTTGGAGTTCATTTAATTGTACATTTGTGAATTGGGACAATATGGCCCAAGCATACCCACATTTCGGCCCTACCA
The DNA here is from genome assembly GCA_949361645.1 of Spongilla lacustris. Taxonomy (NCBI): domain Eukaryota; kingdom Metazoa; phylum Porifera; class Demospongiae; order Spongillida; family Spongillidae; genus Spongilla; species Spongilla lacustris. The sequence continues at coordinate 5,065,057 of OX442426.1, forward strand.
TCTCAAACTTCTTCCTACCTTTATATGCTGCTAGCAGCTCAGCCCCCTACAGATTGCCAAATTCAAATAGTCATCGTTTAATTTTGAATCGTTGGGATGATATGACCTCTCAAAGTGGTGACCTTTTGTATGTTTCTGTACTGTGCTTCCTCTCTTGTAAAAATCACAGTTGTGGCAATCATATGATCTAGGATTAATTGAAAGCTCTATCATAGGGGTATTAGAATAGCAGAAAGGTTAACACCAGTTATTAATTAAGTAGCCGAGTTTGTCGTCCCATTGACTTGTGTTTATTTGGCTCCTGAGTGCATTGCCAATCCAAATTCCACCACTTCCTCAAGTACATGTACATGTACATGTAAAGAGGGTACATTGCTATGAGAATTTACACTTGGACCGTGGGTGGTATGTTTTGCACTGAGTGGTCATACTGTACATGCAGCACATACAGTGTACTAGATGTACAAGTATTTATAACATGCGTGCAGGTTACAATGGGCTATTCCATTATTTACACCCTTATGAATGACAATAATTGCAAACATTACCCCCCCCTCCCCCCCCTCTGGGACAATATGTAAAACCCCGCCTGGACATGCATTTATTATGTCTCCTTCCCCCCCCCCCTCCCCCCGGGACAGACTTACATGCATAATGCCCCCCTGGACAAGCTTCTATTTTATTCCCTGGACATGCTTGTGTTTTGTTCCATCCCCCTCTGGACAAGCTTCTGATATACCTTCTAGCCCCCCAGGACAGGCATTTACATGACCACCCCCCTCTCCATATTCCCTATACCCCCCTGGACACCATTTATTGTCATCCCATTGGGGTGTACAGTTAAATATTGGAATAGCCCAATACTTGGTACGTATACGTGCACGTGCACAAGACTTACATCATACTCATGTGGCTTCAGGTCCTTCTTGCTCCTTGCCTGCTTGGAGTCATCACCTATAGGGCCATAAGGGTCCGCTGATTGGGTGTCATTACGAGACCCCTGTGTAAGAGAAGATGGCTCTATCTATGCACTACTAGTGACCGGCCTTTGTGTGGTTGATCGCATGGGATCATACGATCACTTCCTACTCAATTCCTACTAGGGTTACTAGTATACTGCAGATTAGATACACTCACTGGCGGACGGAGGGGGGGGGGGGGGGGGGGGGGGGGGGGGGGGGTTGGGGGGGTACGCACATGATTCATTTTTTGGTGTTGACAGCGTGCATGATGTCACGTGAAAACGTTTGGGGAGTATATACTAATACATGTACACGCGTAGAGGAGTCGTGACATGGCAGACGTCGCACGCTTACACTAAGCTATGGCTAGGCCTACCGCTAAGGAACTTGGCACAACTGAGTTCAAATATGTTGCCCCTCGAACAGCCATGTCCCAACTCCACGTGCCTCTTATATCAGTAACAATCACTCGTTCCCACCAAAAGCCCAGGTTATAAGTAAAAGTACAAAGGTACATGTAATTCCCCTTCGCAAATTTTCCACGATGGATTATTGCCATGGTAACTAATAGACACTCCGGTAAGATTTATAAATGTTATTACAATTACCACCACTGTGATAGCATGTGATTTTGTTATTGTTAAATGGTTGCTGGTGCATACAGCAAATATGCCAAAAGGCAGTAATCGCTCAAGTACGCTAGATCGGCACACAGAATTCAATGCATGTAAACTCTGGTGTAGTGTTAGTGGGTAAACGGGAAGATGCTCATGCATTCTTTTAACGTAATGTAATATAAACAATGGCGGACTGCAGCTGACTGTACACTATTCAGGGCGGGTCCAGGAATTGTGAGCGGGGGTGGGGGGGGCACAGGTGAGGGCGTGGCAGGGGGCGAAGCAGGAGGCGGAGCCGCCCCGGGAAGGGCGCAGGAGGGGGGCACCCAGCTAGGGAGTCTGGGGAGAAGCCAACGCATTTTGCGCGCGTTGAAAACCCCCACAAAAGTACGTAAAAACTGCACCAAAAATGTTATAACTCTTCTACGTAGATAAACTCTATTATATCTGCGTGACGTGACACCGAAGTTGGCCGGTGGTACACTTCGGTTATGATATCAGCATTGTGCACAAACGATCTATAATATCATGGCAAACCTTCTTTGCTTTCGACTCATCTGGTCAGTCCAGAATAACTTCAACGTCAAAAGAACCAGTGAACTATAATATTTATTTTGACGGTATGGATTTGCTACATAGGCCTACCTGCTATTGAAAGATTTGACTTGATTTGGTATAGCCCGTATGGTATAGGTCACTCAAACACACAAATTACAATTCTTGCGGAAGTTTTAATTTAGAGCACGTTTATGCCTGCCCGATGTCTGTGCCTTTGCGTAAATATAATCATTTTCGCACATACTATTAATCGTGTAAGGCACCGCCCCTTAGTTATGAAATTTAATTTCTATTTGGCGGGGGAGGGGGGCGTGGTGTTATACTGTAAGCGATCATCATCGTTGCGTACATTTGGGTCTGGGTACCGGACTACCCCCCTTGGATCCGCCACTGCAATTTAGATCGACGACAAGAAATTCAAAGCCCTAAGGTAGGCTGTATATTTCTATACACACATGTACATGCGCTTGTTACTGTACGACATAAAACAAACCTGCGCTTTCTCAGCGGCTCAGGCGGAGGAATTGTTTCTCAATCTTCCTTCCTATAGCCGTCTCCCCTCTTCCGTTCTCTCCTTGCATCGTGTTAACTTTGTCTTAATTCATTCCGGCTCTCTTCCCCTCTCTCGCTCCCTCCCCTCACTTTCCTATCTCCCCCCCCCCCCCCCCCCCCCCCCCCCCCTCTTTTGTTTTGAGGGAACACTTACAATTACATGTAATACTCCTCGTTGTACTCTATCTAATGTACTGATCTGATTTTTAACATGCATGTCAGGTGGCCGGGCCAGTTTTTATATTTTACATGTAGCTAATTGATGGATATAATATTGACGTCGCGGCAAGTGGTGCTACCAAAAGGTTCCGGCCGCAGGGCCGGATATAGACTGTCGAGGGCCCTGGGCAACTCTTAGCCTTGCGGTAGTCCAAATACGAGCGGGGGGGGGGTTCTCTTGCGATAGTCTAAATTAATACATTCCGAGTTGACGGCGAAGCCTTGGCATGCTTTGTAACGTATTGCATGCATAGCCTCGTCCCCAGGCCCTGTTATATTAAAGTTACGGGGGGAAAAACCTGTTTTCCCCCCCCCCGTAACTTTAATAAAACAGGGCCTGGGGACGAGGCTATGCATGCATGCCATTCTTCAAAGCGTTCTTTCGGTTTTCGTTTTGATGCTCCACTTTGCGCGCACTACGATCCTCTGCCGCGCCGGTTCCCATGCATTATAGGTGTGGGCCCCTCAAAGAGTAGTGGGACCCGGGAAGCCGCCCCGTTTGCCCCCCTTAAATCCGGTAATGTCCGGCCGTACCACTTATGGCTGCCACAGTGTACTGTAGTGCGCTGCCAGAAATGAGAAGTGGTCCGACCTTGCCAAAGTTGTTGTCCGAAGTGCTCCGCATCAGAGGCGTAGGAAGGACTTATAAAGTGTAGCGGCTTAGATTACGTAACAGAAATGGGAGGGGGTATGGGGGAGCGCTGGAAGCTCCCCCATCGGGGTCTGGGGCGGAGCCCCAGAAGCTTTGCAATTCGTGCGACTTTTATGTTCAAAAGCCATACGAAATTTGATCACTTTTCATGAAATAAACTGTAGTGTAAGCTTGAATGCAATTATGTGATCAAAGTGCTACTGTGACATATTTCAATCGGCTGACAGAAACGTTCCAAAATTTGCTTCGCGGCTCTGCGATTGGAACCTTAATTTATAAATTCATTCCCTATTTCAGTCAAACTGAGTCTGTATAAGATGGTTGTAAACAGATATGCAGAAACAAAACTGCTGGTAGTTAATGAGAATTGTAGCGGCAGGTAAGCTCTCTGATGCTGCAATTTCGGTAGCTGAGCCTGAACAGAATTCGCACAACGCCGCTATTTAACATGGCAGCTACAAAACACGGCCCGAGCCTGCCAGCACGTCGATTCGCTAGCGCAATAGTAACTTTTCAATATAAACCAAAGCTAGCTATTTAGTCCCTGTTTGATTGCTAAAATGCATACTCTTACATGTATAACATGTATAAGATATACCCGGGACCAGAGCGCATGTAACTTGAGCTGTTTAACACGTGGGAATCATTTATATCAAAAATAAAATTAAATTAAAAAAAGATCCACAGAAAAGTGTAGCGGCCATGGCCGCTACGGCCGCTACAGTTCCTACGCCACTGCGCATAACCTTTTCACAACTGCTCCAATTATACCTTGTTAACGTTATCTCTACATTTACTGTATTACCCTGATTATGAAAATAAATTGCATGTGTTTGAAATATTATACACGTTGCTTGGAAAAACGAAAGATGGATCTGTTTCATAGCAAAGCCTTACAGCAAAAGCAATGGCCAGAAAGGCCATGATCAATTCTTTCTTTTTGCATTGCACAAAGATTACATTACTGGATGATTAAATATCTGCTAACACTTCCTACAGCTCATTGATGCATTGAATTATGTATATTTATAGTTGAAGATGGACACCCAAATGTTGATACAGTAATCCAATGCTTCTTGTGAAGATGCCTTCTTGCATGGTTCCATAATGGTGGTTGTGGAGGAAGTAATGGATCCATAATCAGCTAACTAGTCAAAGTGATGGCATCTACTTGATTCTTCAAACAACGATGGTCTTGCCGGAGAACATCATAGTTCTAGAAGAATGAATGGTCCTAGAAGATAAGGTAATCCTGGTCCACAAAATAACCAAAGCAAACCAGCATGTAGCAGTTGTCAAATTAAAGGAATGCCAGAGTTACAAAAAGTAGATTAAAGTGCTCAAAGGTCACTTTGGGCTACTTGCTCTTATGGGGTCAGGGTTGGTGGAACCTACTGGCCCCATAGAGCTAGCAATTTGCATGACTCCATTGGTACTGGTTATTGCATGGCTGGCCATTCACACATTTACATGCAATCTCAACACCACATCACTAAATCTACGGACCACTTATATAGTGTAGACACTATAATGAATTGTAATATTACCAATTTACCGTTGTTTGGGAGTTGTCATATTACAATTTGGATCACAAAAAAAACAAATGGAAAATGAATGTGTGATTGCCTCACTGAAGCTAGTCAAAGGTTAATAAAGAATACCCAAGTGCTAAGGGTATCTTGCACTACATTTACATAACCATCACCTAGTACTGACCATCATCTCCTCCAAAATCATCATCTTCTATAGGACCATTATTACCTCCTACTAAACTGTTCTCAAATTTATCAGAATAGTAATCTGATGTCATTGCATAGTGAAAGATGGTATAAGGTGAACTCTTAGTCCTCTTTGCAGGGTTTTCAATTGATATCATGCAGGCGTCTGGGAATACAGACCCTTACAAAGGCTTTTTTTTAAATGTTTTATTGTACAACAGGCCATGTGCATGCAACCCATGGGCCATCTTGCCACCTTTTTTTCTTAAACCAATTAATAATTAAGGTTCCTACTTGATAAGCTTTCAGGTTGCATATCTCCAATCATAACTCTGTTTTTGCTTGGTTTGGCTCAATATTGATTTCAGCTTGTTTTATACAGTGTGTAATATACCCAAGTCATCGCTTTGTAAAGTCAGAATTATTGAGATAATACCATTGGGCATTATTAAAACCATCTAACTGCATATAGTCATTAAGTGCTGATTGATTTATGATGTGAAGTATTGTATATACATTGTAATTGTGCAAAACTCTACCCCATTAAAGTCTATATTCTTAAAACTGCACAAAATTGGGCAACCATTGCCAATGATTGTAAGGACTCTGATTAAATTGCTCTACTAAATCCCATTGGCCAGTGTTGTACAAAAGAACATTGCCAGCTTGTACTATAACAGTATGTTACTTTTAATGCCAAGATTATGAACATGTTATATTACTATGAAATGCCATTGCATTATTGGCAAGGTGTCATACATATACTGTACTGAATTATTTACAAGAGATCTCCTTATACATGTACTAAAGTACATGCATTTGATACAGTAGAAGATTTTGTGTTATTCAGACAATATTGAATACAAAAATCCCTGTATTATTTGATTTATGTACATGGTGCACAAGGTACATGTGTATATACATATAAGTACACAAAGCACATTACATTTTCAAATCTGAGGATTTATGCTGCATGCTTGTGCATGGTAAATTACTTAACAATCCCCATTTGTTCAGATCATGTTTGAATTCTGTTAAGGCATCCACATCCATGTACATTAATGTACATACATGTATTGTTCATGTAAAGAGGTGAAACCTGAGTGTTAAATAAGAGTGAAATAATATCAGTTATCATTCACTACGCAGGAGCTAGTTATGCTTACAAGTCTGCAGTAGTGCAAACAGCTAGCACATCAATACCTTGAGAGGTGCATTTGCAACTCTTAATCATGTTTGTATTTGATGCAAGCCTCAACCTACTTGGTTTTAAATGATCACTGTCTGTTAGAATACATCAATTTTGACTTCCACAAACTCAATTCCAGTGTGATGCCATGTTGGCTTTACTGGAACAGGATGACGTTCAGGAGCAATATGGACAAGCTTCCTATTTGCACACTAATACATTTAGCTAATTGAAATGGGTACATGTATCTGCATAAAGATAATGTGTCACATCATCTTTAACCCATTCAAGGCCATCTAAACGGCTTATTAATATTACTCAAGTGCATTTCACTCCCATATGTCCAGCATGAAGAATTCATTGCTGCACTTCTGCATCTAAATAATAAATTAATAACACCACCTAGAGAATATAAACAATAATACCAGCAGCAAAGGCAACCAAGCAGCAAAATGAACCAAAATGTAATAGATCTACCATCTCTTTGCTGTTCTCCATCCCTCAACACAAATTCCTTTCACTTAATCCAAGAGGGTAACGTTTACTTTGCGCCACCCTCTTCATCACTTGGCAACATTCTCTATGTGTACATGTATATGTGTTTTGAAGTGATATGACAGTAATGGACTGGTTTTAGTCAGGTTGGACAACTTTAGTAATCAAGGAGAATCAAGCCTGTAAGTCCGGACCAACAGCATCCATGTGAAAGGAAGTATTTGTATGTTGGGAGTACATTGTAGTTTGATGAACATCTCCTCATTAAATAGTTTAAAGATGACTACTGCATGTAAGTACCTGCAGAAACTCAGGAATTCATCAAGAAAAAACCTCAAGGGGGAGCAAAAGTAGAGATTATACTTTTTAGAGGGGGCAATTATAAGGCAAATCAGATTACTTTGAGCCTACAGTATACCTCTTGTACACGTCTTAATTTGTATGTATTAAGTGACATGTATGTATACATTTCTGGCATGATGTGTATGTCTAAATTGAAGCACTTTCAAGTTTTTAATAACATACTTGCCAAGTACATTGTATACCCCTCCACACGCATGCTACATAAGCCATGATGGTAAAGTTGTTGCTTTTACACCATGCACACATAATGTATTGATGTACGTACATGTATCATGCATGTACAGTTAGTTACATGCAGTTCAAATTGCACTATCAGTTTAATAGTATTCCACATATTGATCTGCAATGGATGTTTTTTTGCACTGCACGGCACACATATACGCATGTTCATGCAGTTATCGCCAAGTATCGATAGCTTTGCAGTTAAACTGTGTTTTCTGTGCCATTATCATGATGTGAGTACATGTGCATGTACATGCATGTACATGTAAATAATTGTACTTTTTTAAGGTTAGTGTACAAGTATTTAACTGTACACAACGAAAGTTTGTTGTACACTGTGTGCTGTTATACTAAGATTTATAATCTCTAAATGTATGTATATGTGCCTTCTTACCAACTATAGAATGTGGATTAATCAATGCTCATTACTTATTGTGACTGCAGGTATGATATGTAATACATGTACAGCTGCATGTATGCTCATACATTAAGACCACTTTCTTTAATTTTTTCCCATGCCAACAGTACACATACAAGGGATTGCTGCATGTTCATTTGGAAATAACCTCACTCCAATTGCATCCTCAACACGAAATGGTTTTATTGTGAATACAGCAAATGTAGCACAGTGTCCCGGGAATGCTACCACATGGAACATGTGTTACTACAGTTCAACCACTGACCAGTCAAGCACAGTGTACCTAGGTGTTTACAGGTCAGGCAATAACCAATACACCCTGGTCTCAGGATCACCTTCAGACCATACAATACCAAAACCTCAACCTTCACCCACCTACTCTTGCATCAATTTTCCAATACCACAGTCTCAGCAGTTCATGGTACAAATGGGAGATGTCATTGCAGCATGTGTGCAACCATCAGGTAGTGGTCGTCTGGGTATTGTAGCCACCAGTGTTCCAACACAAATACCAGTGATGACAAATGCTGTATGTGGACCACTATCATCACCACTACCAAGCACTATTGTGTGGTCAGGATTCGTAACACGCTCAATAGCTCTCCATGTATCACTTGGTATGTCATATTCCTGATGTGCACTTTACCATCCTTTAGTGATGTGTTCATTTAGATGTCAATGAGTGTGCACTGAACAATGGAGGATGTAGCCAGATATGTGTGGACACTTTTGTGGGCTACACCTGTACCTGCTACCCAGGTTTTATACTTGCATCAGATACGAGTAGCTGCTCAGGTGAGCATGGAACGGATAAGGAATACATGTAAACACATGACATAATATTTTTGCTTTGCTGTATTTACTTGCTTGTATATGTACTGTACTTATGTATCTCCAAAATCAGCTATTACTTCAAGCGCTGTTCCTACAAGCACTGTTCCTACATATATTTCTGGTGAGGCACTTTGGGGGTGAAGTGGGATGGTGGAATGAGGTGAAGTGGTGGTGGGGTTAAATTTCTTGTGTTAATGAATGACCTTTACTTGCCATTGGTACATAAATGTGTTACAATTATTGTTCACATTTTGTTTCAACAACATGTACTTACATGTGCACATTTGGTACCATGGCTTTACGAACTTAGTTTAGTGAATTAAGTAATGATGGATCAGATAAAGAAAAGTGCCACGATTGAGGTGGAGATAACAGAGATACATGTACATGTATGTGACATAATGCAGTTAATGTCTTTTATTGTGCATGTACATGTAGATATCCTAGCTACGACAAATTCTCTTCTTTCTTGGGAATAACATACATCAAATCATGTGGATTGCTTTACCTGTCTTTCCCTTGCATGAAAATTCTTCACCCATAATTCAAGATCTAGGCCCAGAAAATAGTTGTGATAGACGTTGTAACATCTCCTATTTATGTAGTCGTATAAAAATGGCAGTTGTATGCAGGTGCTTAGCTAAATCACCAATAAACAATTTGCCTAATTTTCACATCCATATCTTATTGTCAATAAATATTAATTACTCTCTGTTTCAATTACACATACATGTACATGTACAGTAGTGTAACTGTATGGAATGCACAAAATGAAAATGTTGCATGTTATTGTTTTTTTAAAAATGTTTATTTTGTATGCAAACATATCAAAAGCTATAGCCATAATCAAACAAGTGTTCTTATTTATTTCAAAAACAAAGGAACAGGTTAACATTGCCATAAAAATCATATTCATTTAGGTGGTAAGACTGTATAATATTTTTTTGCCAGCTACAGTACTTATATGTCTATCATAACAGTTACATGTACAATGTATATATTTTATACATGTAGTAATTGTTTCCACTTGATTTATGACAACCATTAACACTATGAAAAAAGGTATTGCTATACACTACTGTATAACAGTGTGTATATAGACGTTATTGCGTATATGTTTGTATAACGTCTCGATACGCAGTATTATACACCGCTAATTGATGTTATACACTAGTGTATAACAGCCCTTTTTACACAGTGTATAAATCCACTGGTACTCCTGCTAAAGATAATAGCAATAACAATCCTCCTCATGTGATAATACATGTACATGTAATACAATCGAATAAGAAGACATACCCTATACTTATTAATTAAATGGTCCTACTGGCTGGGTCATAATTAAATTAACATAGATCGAGGTCCGTCATATGTTTGGACTTGAGTTAATTGGGAAGAACCAGTAGCGACTTGGCTTGGGTTGAAAGCACACCCTCACAAAGTTCTACCCACACATCTTTGGCGCGGTTCACTTATGACCTGGGAACTCATTATAAGATGGATTCCACAATCTAGCTTTTGGGAAGAACCTGATGCTAAGCCTCTGGACTCCAGTTATATGTAGGTCTCCACTGCTATAGGGGCACATACTGAACCCAACACTTGGTACTTTGCCATGTGATTCTGCAGCCTGGGCTGCTGTTGCCTAGATTTAGCGAAGAGGTAATCGTGACATCATATGCAGCTGGCTTTCCTCCTTCCCACCATGTCACAAGCACATCACCTGCAGGATGGGAGTGGCTGTGAGCCCACTACCAGTTTCAATTCTGACTGTAATATGGGCATGGCGCCACATTTTAGCAAACACAACATTAGTTGTGATGAGTGACTACAGTCCCTTCACACTTACAAGACACAGCATGGTGGACAAGGGGGTCAAGGGTGACCTCAGGGTAAAGTGAGCACAATGGACCTCCTGAGGTGCATGTCCATATCAAGCCACCTAAGTAATGTACATGTAATAGGATATAAGCTAAGAAGTACATGTAACAGCTTTAATTTCCTCTCTTTTTTTCCGGCTCCAGGCCACAAAGTACAAAATGTATAGCTGACCTACAAATATATACACAACACACATAATAAAGAGGGATAAACCATATAAACTATAACCTACATAATTATTCCAACAAGGGGTGCAGTTCTTTTTAGCATGAATTAAAATATTAACCGTTTGGGCCAAGCCATGCATATTTATACATGCTGCTATTGTCTAAATGTACATGTATGTGTGAAATTAAGATGGTTATCCCAAAATAGTATTTGTTTTAGTGTACTGTATGAATATTTTATGTATGTACATGACCTTGATGATAAATTTTACCATATGGAGATTCGTACACGAACCAATGGAGTCCTACCCTGTACATGTATATGCAAGGGAATCCCTGTAATTATGTTAGTGTGGTTAGTATAAGATATCTGTGCATGTGCATGTATATATTTAAGTATCAACTTGCATCTGGTAATGTTCAATTGTACATGCTGAACCTGTTAACTTCTTCATGTCCATTCCAGCCATCCTCATGATCAGCCCTACATCATCTGATACATTCTACCTGCTGCTTTCCCATCTTCATCTGAGGGTATGTACACACAAATTGATCTGGGCAAAAAATATTCAGGCAGGAAAACCTTTCCACGTATGAGCATATCCAGCCAGATCAAACTTATAACTGATAAAAGTGATCTACTTCTGCCAAATTCTCTTCAACATGCAGTTTATTCAATGAGCATAATCTGGCCCAGCATAATAATTGATGCGTGTATCCTTTGCATCTAGTTCATTTCTATCAGTACAAATACTACCATTTTATATGGTCTGTATGCAAGTTGACTAGCCAGATCTGGGATTGTGCTGGGCTTATACACACGTTAATGTATGCATAGTATATGAATCCATCAAAACTTATACATATACATGTAAAAAAGATACACATATCCCTGGCATTTTCAAAAATAAGCCACTTTGTTTATCGACTTGTCTGAATAATTAAATTTCTTATGTGTGCATAAAATGTTTACTAGTTCTTTTTAATGATGTACCCCTTTAAGCAAATACATGTGTATAAAACTGGAACTATTGACTGGTAATTGAATAAAGTTCAAGTTAAAGTTCCATGTGGTAGCATTCCCGGGACACTGTGCTACATTTGCCGTATTCACAATAAAACCATTTCGTGATGAGGATGCAATTGGAGTGAGGTTATTTCCAAATGAACATGCAGCAATCCCTTGTATGTGTACTGTTGGCATGAAGAAAGTGGTCTTAAACAATGTATGAGCATACATGCAGCTGTACATGTATTACATAACATACATGTACCTGCAATCACAATAAGTAATGAGCATTGATTAATCCACATTCTATAGTTGGTAAGAAGGCACATGTACATACATTTAGAGATTATAAATCTAAGCATAACAGCACACAGTGTAACACAAACCTGCACTAGAGCTACAATCATAACTCGTGAATACTCAACTTGTTTGAACCATAATAAATCAACAATGGTTGCATTAGATTTATTGTGCCTTTTACACGGCGGCGAAAATAAAATAAACATGTGTACATATAATTTTAATAACAATAATTATATATTCTCTGTGTTCAAAACACACTCTTGTATCATAATACATATCTACATGTAAGTGTACAATACAGTATTGGTTTAGCTACATGTGTATGAAATCTACTTATTGCATTAAGGATTATCTGCTGAATACTATATAGTGGTCCACGTTAATTATATTACATATGTGTAAGCTTAGCATAATAATGTTTTGATCTTTTGCCCACAGCAGATCAATCAGCAGCCATAGCTGCCAGTGTGGTCACTGTCATTGTTTTGATAGCTGTGGTCATCACAGTGGTGGCAATCCTGCTTCTTTTGTATGCCAAGCGATCATCCAAAGTGACCATTTCAGGAAGGGCACAAAGCAATGCATTTGGTAAGTAATGAATATGTAGTTTGTAATGCTATTACTTGTACATGTATCACAGCAAAAATCACTCTTTGTTTCATTCTGCAGTAACAAATGACATCTCTTCATTGTTAATTGCAGATAATGTTGCATATGGTGACAATGCAGTTCAAATGAATACATATGATGAAACTAAGGCAGTGTATGAACCTGTGAAGGACAATGAAACAAGTGTAGTAAAGGATCAGGTACGTTGCATTTGTTTTTTCCAGTGTTATGCTTTTCACAAATTGTACATCATTCAACTACTGACATGCATGTAATAGGGACAGTCATATGAAGTCCCCTACAATGCTAGCAACACATACAGCAGCCCTAAAAGTAATGAATTGGTGAGTTGATAAATGAAGCTTGCCATTTTCACATTTTGTGCCCCAGGATTCTGAATTGGTTCAATATACATGCATGTACAGGTACATATGTGTACATGTCACATGATTATCTTTTGCATAAAAAAACATTGGCACATATACCAAAATTTCTTTTGGATATTGATTGTCTTCCACTAAATTACAATATAATGGTGCATCTTATTAATGTGCCAATTAACCTCATTAATGCGCCAAGACGAATTTTGGACGTTAAAATGATGACTATTTCCCACTACTTAGATGCTTTCTGAGAACATATATGGAAATGATGACATAGACCCTTACTGTGTGCCTCCATCACAAGAGGAGGAACTGTATGGCCAATTGGAGCAGCAGAATACTTTGAAGATTCCAAGACATGAGATACAGTAAGCTATACATTTACATGTTTGGAAATGGAAAGGATGCATTGTGTGTAGCTAGGGAGTTATTAATTACAGATACTTACGTGCAGTTGTTGCTACGTATATACATAAGTTTGTCTCACTCCATTCACAACAATGATTGAGGCAAACTGCCACACTGCCACACATACAATGTTATGGAGCCTGCAAGTGTCAACAACATCAATTGGAACCATTCGGATTTTAAAGTATGCATCAATGGATACATGTACATGTACATGTATTTGTAAACCAGTTAGACTAATACAAACAAGACTTTTCCTAGGAATTTGAAGTGATTGGATATCTGTTTGAAATCCAAACAGTTAAAAGATGTTTCACGGCATATTGCAAGTAGTGAATGCAATGAACCAAACTTTGGTTGCTGATAAACTGTAACATGCCGTACTTTTAATCAATCAAATCCAATCCCAACATCCCGTCGCATCAATATTGTCTTCTTTGGGATTTAAAAATTTTAGTTTATGTTAAAATACATAGAATAATACACACGCAACCACACACATTGCTAACAATTACACACATGCAAAGCCCATCCACCTGCTGCACAAGGTGGGAGTAGCAACGACTCAGAATGGCACGAGAATTAGCTCTGATTAGCGAATGACTGAGGTGACCAAAGAGGTCAGCCAATGCCATAGATTTAGAGGTACTGTATTCCCACAAATGGCTAAACGAGTGGATACCTGTGAAAAAGCCTTTCAAGCCTCACGACCCCATGCACCATAACTCTCTACCACCAGTGGACACATTTCCAACTTAGTTCAGCACATTTTGAGTGTATTTTCTGAGCTCAGCTGCTCTTAGCTTGCTGTAGCACCTGAATACATGTACATGACAGCTTCCATAACATTACTAGAATTGAGCAGAGATACAACAGTGACATTGAAGGCTGCTGTCCCGATTGGTGTCTAAAATGTCTGCTGGATGGTCCCTTGAACTCTCCTGACCCCAGCCACTTCTCCAACTTCAAGATGTGTAGACAAGCCAGCTGTATGGCAATGATATCCCAAAGGGTCAAGTGAATTACCTGGACAAAGAGGACAAGCCATCAAATTACCATCTACAATTCACCTCACTCCTCAGCACAAGTTCAACAGCAGACAGGGCAAGATTATTATCCATCTCATCCCCTCATAGTAATTCCATCAATCTGCCTCTCTTTGCACGTTGAACCACAAGAGTTTAACACAGCACTAAAATGGTAGCTTAGGGTTAACTCTCAGTGGGTTTAATGCTTCAATGGAATCTGATAGTTTCTTTTGGTTTGTACTGTTATCCTTCAGTGAGCTGATTGATAAGGTGTCACAATCTGCAACACAACTATTCTACAGAGAGATGACTTTATCCAAATGTGTTTATCCGATGGGTACATTATATAGGGAAGGGGCTGAGAAAAGGAGCTCAAAAATAAAAAAAACAGTAGCAAAATTATGCAGTGCTACATGTATTTTGTTGATCTGGCACTTTGTCATAATTACATCTTACTGGTATTATGCTATAAAATGGTACCTAGAGTAATTATTAACTGTGACATCATTCAGGACACAGTCATCATTGGGACATGGCCAGTTTGGAGGAGTCCACATAGGAAAGTGGAGGACACCAAAGTGGGAACGTGATGTTGCCATCAAAATGCTGGATCCCACCACATCCCACCAGGATGACAAGGTCAAGTTTCTACAGGAAGCTGCCATCATGGCACAGTTCAAACATCCAAATGTCATCCAACTGTATGGCATTGTCACTGATGGACAACCTGTAGGTTGTGTGTGCATTGTTTCAGTTCTGACCTGTAATATACCTGTATGTTTAGATGATGCTTGTCATTGAGTTGGCTCACAACAAGGATCTCCTAACACACCTCATGACACTGAGACCAGAGTAAGCTACACACAATAATGTCTGCTATGAATTATGTACTTCTAACACACATTGACAGCCCTGGCCAAATGATCCAGTCTCATATTCCACAATGTCTGCTAACCTACTCCCAGCAAGTAGCCCTGGGCATGCAGTACCTCTCTACCAAGTCATTTATTCATCGTGATCTGGCTGCAAGAAATGTACTTCTCACAAAGACATGTGTCTGCAAAGTATGTTATAAACTATGTTTAAAACATGAATGTTTTAGCATCAAAAACATAGCCATCATTCAACACATGCATGGTGTTACACAATCAAGAAAAATCATTGATAAATATATGTAATTGTTCATTTTTAAATACAACTTGTCTAAATTATAAAGATGTATTTACCACTCACTTCAAGTTAAAAATATTAAATGTTAATACATGTACATGTATATGTATGGTGGGCAGTTTTAATGCACAATGTAGCTGCAAACCATTCCCTACTTCAGGCATGGAAATCTAGATTGTTTGATTTTTGCAATGGAAATGATGTAGGTTGGGTTATGACATTTTAATAAATACTGAATAAACCATTACAAATTTTCGTTACCAGAATGTCGTGAGAATTTTTAATAACAATTTTGGTTAATATACAAATGATTTTACTTGATTGTGGACTACTCAGTACATTCTAATAATAAATACATGTACATGTATAATAATTATAACATTATACATGTATTGTTCTTTTCGAACTGGCAGATTGCTGATTTTGGTCTGTCCCGTAACCTGGATGAAGAGAACTACTATTTCTCTCATGGAGGGATGATACCAGTAAAGTGGACAGCTCCTGAGGCTATCTGCTATAAGAAGTACTCCACTGCCAGTGATGTGTGGAGCTTTGGGTGTGTGCTGTATGAGATATGGAGCCTTGGGTTCAAACCATTTGAAGGGCTAAGCAATGCTGAGGTATGGTATTATGAATGTGTATGCATAATTGATAACTTAGTCTGCCTCACTTACAGGTTGTTGCTAAGGTAGATACTGGGTACAGGCTACCACCACCTCCTGGATGTCCTCTGCTGGTCTATCAGACCATGATCCACTGCTGGCAAGCTCCTCAATTTGCTGCATACATATATATGAGTATTGCAATGATTCCCTGCAACATTTCTATCCTCAGGTCACCCAATGCACACACCCGGCCCTCATTCAGAGACGTACACTTGTCCCTGTCCCAAAATCAAGAACATATCCTTCAAATCCCTGAGGAAGCTGCTTCCACACATCCACAAGCAGCAGTACTGGGTGCTCCTCTAGAGGCTGGGGAGAAGATGTACACGGAACTTCAGAACAGTTATCTTAAATGATCTTACTACTATATACGTCATTGCAGTCTAGTAAAGTTGCTACTTATAGCTTGCATGTAACATTGCTTTATATTTATTAATGTGTGTAGTACTAGATTTTTTGTTGAATTGAACTCTCATAGTCATGGTACATGTACATGTATAATTAACTACACACAATGCTTTCATTTCAATTTTTTGTTCATTTATGGCCAAAAATTAAATTTATCTGTTTATGTTATGCAATCGTAACTTCAAATCATAACATATACCATCATATTTACACATCTTAATTTAATATAACAACACAATGCACACACACACACACACATACATTGCAAAGTCATGGGGAGGGAGGTGGCAGATCAAGCCAGGGAACCAGGTATTTTGCTGCATCAGAACCATGCTTAGGAGGCAATGCAATACACTTTATTTCATTTCGTGATTGGAGGAGTCTGTGTGGAAGGCCTGGCACCGAGTGATTCTTGAGAATGTTGTATTGGCAGTGAAATGATTCCCCAGCCTCTATATGCTTACACTAATAGAGGGAAATTCAACCTCTTTTAGGACAGCCCAGAGCATTGGTGTCATGTTTCACCTGTGCATGTTCTACTACAGCTGTGGCACCTAGAGGTCTGACTAGCGTCTAAAATCAATGAATTATTGAGGGATGGTGCCAAATGCTGCATAGCAAGACTGTGACCAGTTTGGTATCAAAATATCAGCAAGGTGCAACCTGTCTTTTAGGGGCAAGGCGGGCACAGCTGTAAAATCATGTATGCCGTTCACCACATCCCCTGGCATATAATGACAAGTTAAAAAGCATGGTGTCTCAGGGGGAGAAGCTTGCATATATGTTTCATCATAATTAAAGAGAGGACAGCCCAACCACCATTTTAGAAGAATATGGGTTTTGTCAGGCTCAATTGCTAGACTGAGGCTTAGGAATGGTAATTCCTGCAAGTGCAAACATTTTACATACAACATATATCATTACATATGACTCTACTTGTTCATTGCTGTGTTTTCGGTTGCACCAAAATTTGTCCTTTTGTTATGTTTTTTCAATGTTGGACATTGTTGTTTCTGTGATCATTTTCTTAATCTGTAGCATCTTGGTAGCACAATGTTTTTAGTTCTGTGAATCTCACAATCATCTGCAATGTTACAGAACCTCAGTAATGTGACCATTGTCATCACCATCATCAATCAATATCACCCCTGTGATTAGTTTCCTCTTTTATAATCACCAGCACAATCACATTACCTTCCTTATAAACATCTACCTAATATTATCATTACAACCATTATCATCACCCTTATCGTCACACTTATAATGATCATCAGCACCTTCACTACCATTGTTAAATAAAAAGTTTGAGTAAATCAGTAATCTCTAGGCACCATGGGCAACTGCATGTATTAGTAAAAAAATATACAGACCTACATGTGAAGTATGTGGTGTTTACTACATGTATCTGGGAAGTAGCTGTCTAAATGGTGGTTTATTAGTGACCATGACTCAGCACTATTTATACATGTATCACACCTACCTAATAGAAAATGTAATTTATTATGACATTTTGAGTGTTACTTGGGATAATGGAGATGGCCCAATGGGTACTGTCCCCAATGTCCCAATTAATGCTCATTGCAATTATAAATTAAAACATGTGTCTGTGCATAATTCTTTACATGTACATGTACATGCAGAAAACTCCCTTGCAATATTTAGAACTTGCTATACTTAGAATTGTTTACTCAATTCCCGTGAATGTACTAGATTACATTGCACACACTACCATCACTGCATCATGTTGGGATTTATCAAATGGTTTGCACAAGTACGGATCACATTTTCACATACATGTACATGTATGTGTACTTTCTTTAACACCAGTACATGTACGTTATATATAGATCCTACAAATTTTCAGTTCAATGTGCATATGGGCTGGACACATGCACATTTTCAGCAAAGTGCAGCATGTGGATTTAAAATTACAAAACAATGATCGATGAGAATCTTTGAGCTGCTGCTTGTGAAAGTAAAACAAGCCTTATCACAAAAGGATCTTGAATCAGTACCCATTTAATTGTACTATGAAACACAATAATCATTGGACAGTGATAAGAATGGTAAAGATACAGTACATACATGTACAAGTGACCTTTCAAATATTAATGCCTATGAACTGATCTCTGTCAATGCCATACTGGGCATGGAACCAGCTATGCTCATAGAAGAGCATGTCAGTAGATTAATGTGACTTGTAACCTTTGTATGTGTACATAAACATTTGAGTAACTCAGTATTGTGTCACACTAATGTGTGCCTACAGCACATGTACAAGTATATGTGTGTGTAAATGTACGTATATATTTTATTCCATATACACCATGTATGTCACTATCAATTGGGCACACTATAATATAGTATATGTGTGTGTAAATGTATGTATATATTTTATACGTGTACACATGTATGTATATACATGCATACATGTATATATAATTACTGTATGCACATGTGTATTGTATTTCGGGTGCTGACTTCTTTAGGAACAGAGTGATTGCTCAGTGCCAACATGTGTAGGCTAAGGCACCTCCATGCCAAACACATGTACAAGAGGGAACATGGGAGGTGCACCAATCCTCTTATATCCCATACATGTCAGGCTGTATGCATACAATAGTGCCACATGATAGTGAGCTACATGTACACATGTACACATGTACATACACAGAAATAAAGCAATGGCAGGTAAGAACTACACATTAGCATTTTTATTTGTAGGGTTACACAAACAATATGTGATGTCACTAGTCATGAATGTGAGTACTAACGGTTGTAAAAGAACTCTTCAACACATGTACAATGTACATGTACATGTACACATGCATACATGTACATTTGTATACACATTCAAAACATACAAACTTGTGGTAGCTTCTGATCATTTGCTGATATGGATAGTTATACATTTCATAGTCAAGACTGTAGAATAAGTTTGAAAGACATTCAACTACACATAGCTAAAACTACACAAAATGTACATCTACATTAGTTACAAATAAAAGTTGATGGGGTCATTAGTTTGTCAGTTATTTAGAGTTCCTTTTTATTGTGCATTTCTCTGAACTGGGACAATCCAGCCATCTCAAACATCTTCCTAACTTTATATACTGCTAGCAACCCCAACAGGTTGCCAAACTCAAATAGTCACCCTTTAATGATAGGTCGTCACCTACGCGTAGGCGCGTTAACCTACATGTAGGCGTTGCAAATCGCTTTATTCCAAACAATGAACAAACAGCCAACGCTTGAAATAATGGGTATCAATATACTAAAGAGGGCTACTTGCAAGGTGGCGGCAGAAAACACCGCCAACGAGCTGCTAGTGCCACGTACGCTTTGTTGGGGCACGCCCCTCATTTAGCTGGAGTTGTTGCGATTTGCAAAAAACTTACTAGAAGCATTCTTCGTTTAATAGGCAGCTATAATTTTAACTCTTTTTGCCAAATACACACGATTTCCAACTTTTATACTCATTTTTATCAGGATCGTGGGCAATTTTTGTACGCTCCTTCATCTCGATTATGTATCTAAAGTGCCGATGGTTGAATGAGCTCCAATGCGAATTAGAAACGAAGGCCTATGCTTAAGTGATACTTCATTCGAGTTCAAAGTTTTATGCGGTATTGAATGCGAGGACCATAGAATGCAATAGAACGCCTACACGTAGGCTAAAACAGCACTTTTCGCCTACATGTAGGCGCTTGATCGATCTATCATTAATTTTGCATCATTGGGACGATATGACCTCTCAAAGTGGTGACCTTTTGCATGTTTTTGTACTGTGCTTCCAATCTTGTAAAAATTACAGTTGTTGCATAAAATGTGATCTAGGATCAATTGAAAGGTCTCTCATATGTAGAAAAGTTAATACAAGTTATGAAGTACCTGAGTTTGCTGTCCCATCAACTTGTGTTTGTTTGGTTCCTGAGTGCATTGCCAATCCAAATCCCATCAAAATGACATGTACACCACATTGATGCCTTACTGCATTGCATGGGGAATAGACCCTTCTCCTGTAAGATCAGGAATGTGATAGCAAGGCTCAAGCTTTGAGCTTAGTTTGATTCGTATTGCCTCAGGAGGCCATTTTCGCTTGGTTGTGGTTGCCTCAGGATGTGCAATCAAATTCCTCATCTCTAGGCTAGATGAGTCTATTGGTATAAAAATAAAATCAAGTGGGATGGCCATGGAATCACATACATGTAAGTAATGAAGAAATGTAATCATTTTTAGGAGCATAACCTCAAAGGAAGTGTAAAAAACCACAAAGCCATATGCATACTGTATCAGCTACCTTCCTTAGAAATACCAGAGGCCATTTCTTCATGTCCCATGTGATTTCATGGCCATCCCACTCTAAATTGTTTTCTCATGCAATGACGATGATGTGGCGTAATTTTGGTGGGATTTGGATTGGCCATGCACTCAGGAACCAAACAAACACAAGTGGATGGGGCAGCAAACCCAGCTACTTAATAACTGTCGTGACCAGTATTAACCTTTCTGCTATTATAATACCCCTATGAGAGAGCTTTCAATTGATACTAATGTAGCCCACTGATCATGTAGCCCACTGATATTCCCTACCACTAGTGTGAACCAGTGGGCCATTTACACAGGGGGTCTGACATTCCAAAACAAACTGACAAGGCACAACTGTAATCATACAGTACCAAAACTTTTAAACAGTTCCTGTGTTGATCATATTAATACACTCTAGAAAAAAAAAAGAAGTCAGGCTGATAATGCAGTATGATGCACGTACTGTTCAAACGAACTGAGTGAAAAAATATATGGCTACATGTACATGTACCTCACCGCTCCATATACATCATGTATGTCACTATCAATTGGGCACACTATAACACCCTTAAAGTGCTGCACCTCTTCCACTTGACCTACATGTACTCTGTAGTCAATGTACACAAAGCACATTGTGTAACTGGGTATTGATTTACTGTATACTAATATACATCAGCAACAACACGATGTATACTGACGCACCTTCAACATGTACATGACTGTACTGATATACATGACTGTGTAAACAGAGGGCATTTCAATGCGAATTTACACTTGGACCATGGGTGGTATGTTTTGCACTGAGTGGTCATACATGCAGCACATATACACAGTGTACAGTGTACTAGATGTACAAGTATTTATAACATGCGTGCATACGTGTACGTGTATACGTATATTATAATTATAATGATAATAATAATCCCTAGCTCTCCATCTTGACCCAATTGAATTCAGGGTAGCTGTCAAGTGGTGGCTAGGCCAAGATACCTCCCAGGGCTCTCAGTGTGCTTTCTGCCCTGCCCACAGTCTGGACCCTCTTGGACACCATGCATTAACATGCAAATGTGGGGGTGATGTTATTACACGCCATAATGCTCTCAGGGACACTTTAGCGCACTTTCTTCACCGTGCACATGCTTCAATCGAAGTTGAAGCTGGTGCTGGGCTCTTTCCTGACCATTCACAGTCACGGCCTGCTGATATTCTCGTGAAGCATTGGAACCATGGAAGGCCCGTTGCCCTGGACATCTCCGTTGTCTCACCGCTAAATCCTTCAACTTTAGCTGAAGCGGGAGCAACGGTTGGTGCAGTCCTTGACGCAACGGAGAGGAGGAAACACCAGGCCAATGATGTAAAGTGTTTAGCTTTAGGGTGGGTCTCAACCCCTCTAGTAGTTGACTCCTATGGGGCTTGGGGTAACGAAGCTTCAATATTTCTGGCTCAGATAATTGCTAGGCTTGCGATCCACAAGTCTCTGCCAAAGGCACAGATATCTTTTGAGCTTTTCGCAAGCTTGAGCATTTGCCTAACAAGAGCGAATGCCAGAGCCATCCTCCGTAGAATCCCATCTTAACTGTAGTGTGTTTATATATAGCAAGTGTTGTGTGTATGAGCTTATATCATACATGTATATAATAATAATAAATAATAATAATAATTATTATTATTATATCGCATGTACATGTACATGTATACATGTGTATATAATTATGTAATACACAGTACGTACATGATATATGCACAAGACCTACATCATACTCATGTGGCATCAGGTCCTTCTTGCTCCTTGCTTGAGGGTCATAAGGGTTCGCTTGGGTTGGGTGTCATTATATGAGCTCCCTGTGCCAGTAAGAGAAGATGGCTCTGTGCACTGCTAGTCAGGGCCGGTGAGAGCCGTAGTGAGGCCCGGGGTAGCATATCGTTTGGGGGCCCCGTAGGCCCTGAAAATACGAGCGGGGGGGCGGGGGGGTTACCTACCGCGGGCCCCAAGGTATAATAGCCATCAATAGGGGCCCGAAGCAGTGTTGCCGCGGCCAGCCGTGGCCGTCCGGTAGCCGTCAATAATTGCCGATTTTTGTGCTGACCGTCAGTGATCGTGAACCGCCAACATGCCTAGCCGTCTGAGCCGGGAAGTACGGTGGCCGTCATATATTTGGCGGCTGACCGTCAAAAATATGAGCCGGTCTTTGACGGTCACGATTTATTAAATTTTAATTAAACTGCAATTATTCGTGCATAATTATTAAGATTATACTTTGCCAGTTACATAAACCAATTTGGTAACACACTGCTACATCCCATAACGTGTTTTGAATAGACCCATTGTTAAGAAGAGGAAGCTGTATCTGTTTTCGCGTGTGTGATTGGAGTTTTGAAATACAGATATTTGAGTACAGCGCGCTGTTTTATATGGCCGACACGACGATCGTAAAGAACCCGATTCTAATTGGGAGGAAGAAAACTGATCCATCTGCCAACTCACCCAGTTTTCCCACATTTCCCACATTCCCACAATTTTCCCACAGTCTCTAAAATGGAACTGAAGTATCTGGCTATTCCAGCATCAGGAACACCATCAGATAATACTTGCATTGAACGCAAAAGACAGAGAATGGACTCTGCCCGGCTAGAAAGAGTTTTGCTGTTACGTAGTGTTTAAACTTTAAACATATAGGGTCAATTAAGTAGTGTTCGCCACCCGCGAGTACCGATATCGGTATTCTTACATATTAAAAAAAAAGGACGGATAGTGCTTCAAACATACTTGGTTTCAAGAGATCCTCAGTCCTTATTCTACACTATTATCGCTTCATTTCTCAAAAAAAGTGTTCCAAACAAAATAAAACAGTGGTTTTATCCAATTAAGCGTATTTCAGGTATAGTCGCCACCCCTGTTGGGCTTTCGCCACGTCGATTTTGGAGTGTTCGCCACCCCCTGTATTTCGTTATTGCGAAGTGTAACAAAAGTGGTTTTTACATAGGACGTTGCTAAAACAAGTAAGCTTGTTCACTGTAGCCCTTTAAACGCCCTGGGAGTCTTTCTTTGCGATGCTAGTATTTTTTTGGATAGAACGGCTTCCATTTGTACATCCGTGGCTTGCAGTTAGTTAAAACATACAGATCCAAGGGCTTGAGTTGGCTCAAGCAACTGAACTGAGTTTAATTAGAAGGCCAGATACAAAAAGAACCATTTGAAGCATGAAGTGTCAGGGAAAAAAAATATTTATGCACATCCCATTCTGTGTGTATGGGAAAGAAGGCCACGCCCCCATGGCGAAAACTCCTTCCCAACATGAACAGCTTACAGTACTTATATATAATTGGTAGCAAACATTTATAGGCCTAATGGTAGCTATTTTGACTATTCTCACTTCGTCATTTCAGAAAGTTTGAGTAGTCGCCAGGGGTGGCGACTACTGCTTAATAGCGTAATTTACGATTGGAGTCTCCGCCACCCACCCTAATTCCGAAGCTACTAAGTTTCATAACAAATAGAACTACATATATTGTACAGAAATCACCACTCTTCTCTAATAACAAGATTTTAAACAGATCATGACTACGTATTTTACGGACAGCAACTTGCACCAGGTAAACTCACTTCCAATTGCGCGTTGTTTACCGCACCACTTTTGCCGAAAATTGAGGTAGCTTAGTTTTTGATTTTTTTTTGTAAGAACCGAAATAACTAATAGAACTTCAATTGTGGGCCGTAAACACAGACTCCCTGTACTAATATTTCCATATTTTGCTGCGATATTAAAACGTCAGGTAAGCTCTAGCGCCGCGTTTGAAGTTAAGGGTGGCGAACACTCCCCCCTGGCGAAATTACCTTAATTTACCCTACCCTTCCTAGGTGTTTATACCTATAATTAAGCTTTTCAGCATTCTTCCAACTATTATTCACACGATGACGCGTACATGTAAGCTTGTACAGGTAATTAATTCCCAGCCCTTGACGGTTGACCACCGTGACCGCCAAACTCGAGATTTGACGGTTTTGGTGGTCAGAAATGGCCGTGACCGTGTCGGATAGGCTGCTAACGGTTGGCCGTGGCCGTGACCGGGACGGATTGATGCCGACCATTGCTAGCCGTGACCGTGACTGGCAATCCGGTCAGCCGTCCGTTCGGGACTCCCGAAGGTATAAAAGGGGCCCGGCGGTCCCAAATTGTATTGTATTATGCCTAAACAGTGGTATGCAGTTTAAACGTACATGTACTACGGATGTATAGAAACTCGTATTTGGCCAATCTCAAGGCCCTCCCCCCCCCCCCCTCTCACCGCCACCGGCCCTGCTGCTAGTAACCTTTGTGACGGTGTGATGGTTCACTTGCGCATGTAGGCTACGTATAGGCCTACTTCATTTAGTACACTGATGCATGCATACAGCAAGTATGCCAAAAGGCAGTTAGCAACTTAGTACGCTACATTGGTATGTACATGGAATTCATCAGTGCAATGCTTACTTAACGTAATCTATTAATCAATGGCGGCTGATCTTGACTACTGAACTTTTAATCGACGACAAGATTCAAAGCTAATAGCTAGCCCTAATAAGGTAGGCTGTATTACAATATACACACATGTCTATACACGCGCACATGCGCTTCACCTTGTTTGTACTGTTAGTGTACATGTACGCCATAAAACAAACCCACGCTCTCTGAGCGACTCAAGCGCAGTCTGCTCTAGCGGCGCGGAGGAATAGTTTCTCAATCCTCTTCCGATCTCTCCTTGCGATCTCTCCTTACCTTTGTCTTAATTTTAGATATCTCTTCCCCTCGATCTCTTGCTCCCTTCCGTAAGTTTCTCTCTACCAGAACCTCTCTCTTTTCCTCGATCTCATCCCTCCCCCCGCCTCCCCTCCTCTCTTTAGCTTTCCTTTCTCCCCTCCCCCTCCCACTTTTAGCGTTTCAAGGGATACACTTAATATGTGGCTACACCTCGTTGCTACCCAATGATGTGATTTTAACATGTGAGGTGGCCGGGCCAAATTTTTTTATTTTGGATTGCGGTACATGTAGGCCTAGATGAAGGATGCCCTACCTAGAAAATCCTAGTAGTCTGGCGTAATCACACCCTAGTTGGGCGTAGCCGGCCCGACCTTCGCGTATTGGTGGAAGGTCGGGTATCAAGCCTATACCTGGATTTGTACAAAACCCATCTATTATGTGGGCTATTATCACTTATGTGGTAAGGTCAATCTATCAGCTGTGTAAAGCCCTTTCAACTTGAATCTTATTTTATTTTATTTTATTTTATTTTATTAATAACACATGTGGCTAGATATCTATTATCACATCAGATGGGTCATGTATAGGTCGGGCTACGCCGAACTAGTCACACCTTTGGGGTGCTTACATGTATACGTATACAATGAACAATTATTGCCACGACGCGTCACGTAATGAGGAATTGCAGGTCAAATTGGCTTGCAAATTAGCAAACACCCACGCGAACATGTCAGAAGACAAGTCCGTGAGAGATCACACCGTTTTAGTTTGTCGAATACCCCTGGCAAGCATCTATTATTACCCATAGCAGAGATTCTTGTCATATCCGGTGGTAAAACAGCAAATACATTCCGTCCGCACACATGGTGGTTGAATGCAATTTAGAAATGGTTGTAGCTGAGGGGGTGACAGAGAGGTGGCTGGTAGAAATGTAACTCCGAGTGGTAGTTGAGTTCCTTAGTGGACCGACGGAATGTATTTGCTGTTTTACGTCTGGTTTTACCACCGGATATGACAATAATCTCTGCTATGGGTAATAATGGATGCTTGCCAGGGTTATTCGACAAACTAAAACGGTGTGATCGTTCAGCAATAGTCTGTTTTGTCTCACAGATTTATCTTCTGCCATGTTCGCGTGGGTGTTGTTTGCTAATTTGCAAAGCCATTTCGATGCATTCCTCATTACGTGACGCGGCGTGACGCTCAGTCGTGTACATGTATAGCATTTCCGGATCCCCAGACCCTACATGTATGTGGAGGGCGCTACGCGCATACGCCAGACTAAGAAAATTCCGCAACGTCTTATACAAGTCTTATAATGCTTTAATTGGTAACAAACTGTCAAGGTTCCGAAAGGTGTTTTATTCAACATCTTGTCAAGGATCAAGGGCAAAACGCTGCATGGCTTTAGGTGGTCATACCAAAATGTTCCGGTCGGACCACTTTTGGTTGCCATAGTGTTTAACTGAAATAGTTGAATCGGTCGTACCCAACCTTCGTATTTTGGTGGAAGGTCGGGGGGGGGGGGGGGGGGGGGGGTATCAAGCATATCTGGATTTGTGTCCGCTATATATGCGATAAAAATTAATAGCCCATACGCACTATCAGATGGATCCAGGTATAACTTACGCCCAACTACTGCCTGACGTGGTCCGCATAAACTTTTCACAACAATATAGAAAGGCCACGACCCCTTCCTTCTTTTTGCATTGCACATCACAATACACATGTACATAGCATTAATTACATCATAAATTATTTCATAATATCTGCCACCACTTTGTCCAATGGCCACTATAAATTCATGCATATCACTAAGCAGTACATGTAAGCTTATGCATGTATATCTGTAGTAGTGCAAACAGCTGTTGAATTAAACATTCTCTCTGAGAAAGTTAGTTGTATATAGGATTTGAAGGCAATAGTGGTGTAAAAAGGAAGGGAACAATGGATTCAGTGGAGATACAATAATTATTAGCAACTTAATTGTAATGACGTTCTATACAGTGCTAAATATAGGAGTAATTATCTTATCTCCATTGAATCCCTTGTTCCCTTCCTTTTTACACCACTATTGCCTTCAAATCCTATATACCACTAACTTTCTCAGAGAGAATGTTTTTTATATCTTGTTTCATTCAAATAAGTGACTACTAGTATATAGGTATACATGAGACTGTAGTACAATGTAGAAGTAAATACGATTGTACCATAAAATCCAGCTGTTGTAATTCCCATGTTTATTGTCTAGCAACACAGTTATGTTACATTTGCAGCTGTTCCATTAGTTCGAAACTCGCGTGCCAAGCTTTCCCTCTGAGTTCAGTTTATAAAGTCGCATCTTAGAAGCTCGAATCGCAACAGAATTATTTTCCTGTTGCCATGCACCTCTTAGAAGCTCGGTTCGACTCCAGATTTGCTCTGTACATCTGATGTCACGAGCAGACGCCCACCTTTGTTCAGCATCAGCATCGTACCGAACTCGGGAGGACTCTAACTCATAGTCTCGATTTAGGAGGTATTCCTATCGTCGCTTAGCTTTCCTCTTTCGTAGCCGCAAAGGCATTTTGACAAAAACAACTTCGCTAGGTAAAAGTGGTGAGCAAAACAAATGAAACTCCCACGATACACAATTCTTATACATGAAACATTGTCATGGAAACGGTTTTAAATAGCTATGCATAGCGATTACGTAATCTTGGCGCGCGAGAACAGCTGCAAATTATGTATATTGATTACATGCTTTATTTATATATCTGATTTTTCGACGATTTTTGGTGTAACTGGCGCTCTTTAAAACCTTTCCTATCACGAGTTATACTCACCCATAAAGACAAAGACGACTATGGACAAATTACGGTCTGGGAACGAAAACTACGAGCTTTTTTGTTCAAGTTCTCTTAAACTAAACGGTCTGGCAACTTGAACAAAACATGAAAACGATCGTCTTTCCATTGTGGATCGATAGCAATAAAGAGCTACACTATCCCGTTTCTCGGTTCGTGAGTTATACGCGGGACGCGTTTTTTAAATGATATTCATGATACGGCACAAATCCTATATATGAGAGTTACTGCCGTAACTCTCGATACAGACAGTGCATTGATACCTTGAAAGTTGCATTTGCATAATCATTAACTATTCGAATATATTGGTGCCACAAATTCAATTCTAGTGTAATGACATGGTGACTTTGCTGGAACAGGATGAAGTTCAGGTGCAGTGTTGCACAGTGATTTATGTCACAGATGTACATGTATCTGCATGAGGATGATGAATGTACAAAAGCTTGCCCACTTTGTCACGTCATCTTTAAAACCATTCCAAACCTCCTCATTTCCCATGTGTCTACATGTAGCTGTTAGATCAACATGACAGCCATGACTGATGAAGAATTCATTGTTGCACTTCTCTAACAAATCATACAGCACCTGCGGTGCCAGCGCTTCACTCCACATAGGCCCCTGGCAGGGACTGACACCCCATCCGCTGGCGCTAGTGAGGCTGGTTAGGAGTTCCCTACCCGGTAACCCAGGTATCCCACTTGTTGTAGGCCTGTTATGGGACAGAAGAACATGTAGTCGGTCCCATAGCCTCATATGATGGTGATATCCGGCTAGAGCCTGGAAGTTACCTATCTCCACCATCTAGAGAACAGAAACAATTATGACAGTAGCAAAGGCAACTTAGCAACAAAACAAACTAAAATATCATATTTACCTGCCCTTTGTGCATCCTTTTAAAGTGTATATTTCTCCATTCCCTCATAAAAAATTGATTTCCTACAAATACACCTTTGTTTCGCCCTTCACTTGATCCAGTAGAGAAACATTGTAGATAAACATACTGGTATTGTACCCCTCCACACACATCCTTCATAAGTCTTTTAATCATGGTACGTTTTTATGTACACCTTTACAAGTACCTCTGCATAATGAAATGCCTGCATATCATGTACATGTACATGTACATATAGCAGTGTTTTTGTGTTCATCTGCAATGGATGTTTTTATGTCAATTGTGGCTTCTGGGTCTTTAGGTCTGTACATATGTACTTATACATGTATGTAATGTACATGTATATGCCATAAAAATTGTGATTGGTTTTATGAAGGTTAAGGGAGGTAGGTTTTTTTTTTTGATTTAGTTCTCAATAGTTTAAAGACGATAAAACTTCAAATTTGACTGGATCATGGAGATTTGAGCACTCTTTCACGCAGTATTGTATATACAATGTAAAATAGCTTTCTAATTTACATTTTAAGTCAACATTTTTTTAACTCTTCCAATGATGGCACCTCCTCAAAAACGTCTAAAAAATGTTGCAGGCAAGTAATTTCTATTTACATGTACCATGAAACGTTTAAGACGATCTGGCTATGTGCAATGGCACATTTTCAGATTGCCGTTGAATCTGTAATGGCTATGTCATCACTTCTCACAGTAAAACAGAATTTGGTTCTCCTAGAATTTTGTTAGGAGAAATAGTAATTTAATTTATAAAACACATCTTTGGAGAATTGTGTAATCCCATCAAGGCTATTATGCCAATGCCACAAAAACATGGTTAGTAGTTAAAGATGCACACCTTGCCTCCGCCACTTCAGCCTTTCTAGGAACAAATGTGAACATAACCAGACCACACCTCGGAGCAACTCTTGGTACAGAAACATATGTAGCACAATCTATTCAAAAGAAGGTTGCAAAGTGGTGCGTACAACTGCAGACCTTATGTTCAACTGCAATCACTCAACCACATGCGATCTTTGCTGCAGTGTGGTTCACCAATAGACTTACCTTGCCAGAACCGTTCCAAACATAAGCATGTTTTTTACACCCATTGATGACATAATAAGGTAATAGAGCTTCTCCTGGCGACCTTGAGTGACTACTTTTGTCCTTGCCTCCAAGACTAGGCGGTCTTATCCCCACCAATCTGTCAACCATTGAGTTTGATGCTTCAATGACAGTCACAAAGCCATTATACGACCTCATCCTGCAAAAGAAAACACTATACACTCAGTGTAATTGAGGCACGAATCCGGGACAAAAAACAACTTCATCAATCGAAGCAACAGCAAACCCAAGACACAGCAGCCAACCTACATTGTAGATCAATGGTCCTTACTCAAGAGAAGGGTGCTTCCAGCTGGCTTACTACTCTTACTATCTCTGAACACGGCTTTGCTTTGCACAAAGGTGCCTTTCGCGATGCCCTTGCTCTTAGATATGGATGGGACCCTCCTAACACACCAGTCCTTTACATTGCTTCTGTGGGAAATCATTCACTATGGAACATGCACTCTCATGTCCTTTTGGAGGTTATCCTATCGTACGCCACAATGAGATTCGGAACCTCACTGCAAATTTACTGTCTGAAGTGTGTCACAATGTAACCATCGAACCAACCCTACCAGAGAAACCTTCAAACTTGCCTCTACCATCACTGACATTGGAGCAAGATCAGACATTGCAGCTGATGGATTCTGGGGTGGCCATTTTGAAAAAAACGTTTTTTGATGTCAGAGTTCTC
The DNA here is from genome assembly GCA_949361645.1 of Spongilla lacustris. NCBI lineage: Eukaryota > Metazoa > Porifera > Demospongiae > Spongillida > Spongillidae > Spongilla > Spongilla lacustris. Next base: position 5,096,467 of record OX442426.1, read on the forward strand.
AACCCACTTGCTCCATCTAACACCACACCCACGCCCAGTGCTTGCTACCACAGACATGAAAAAGAAAAACAAAGAGCATATGAGCAATGCATCAGGGACATAGAGCATGCCTCCACCCCAATTGTACTCTTTTATAAACGCCTTGCAGACCGGCTATCTTCCAAATGGAACTCATCCTACAGCCAAACCATTGGATGGTTGTGATGCCGTCTGTCCATTTCCTTTCTCTGCTCATTCATCCTATGCATCAGAGGAGCTCATTCATCAAAGGGGTGTGTAGCTAGTGCATAGTGAGGTTCACTCTGGACTAGAAAGCGATCAATATCATTTAACTTAATCATTTAACTCATATTGTGCATTTGCTGTATATAGAATATTTATTCAATAATTACGGGTAATCAACGTTAGAGCCACATAAACACGTCCATTTTCAAGGATAAATGCTTGGGACCTACATGTATGCATAAACACCTTGAATCGTTGTGTTGGTCTATGAGCATTATTATATTTCAGCTTTCAGAATTGTGCAATGATTTATTTTCACAACAGACTAAGTAAATAGAATTGCAAGAGATGTGTTACCATGCATGCCAAAACCATTTGATCAGCCTGAAATGCATGTGAATTCAATCACATGCCATATCTCTTTTCAAGTAGAGCTGCTGCAGTGCATAATATGCTATCTGAACCAACCCTTGGTCTTGTGGATTACCATGTTCGGCATGCACCTAATGCAAATATATAAGATTATTGATGCATGGGGATGTGAAATGTAACACTATCCTGGCTTCTCGCCAAAGCTGATGAAATTCTGAGAAAAATTTACATGGCAGCAAAGAATAGCCAATGATCAACTGATAGAATAAAAACCCAACATTATTCAGACTTCAAGAAGAAGAAAACAAGCAAGATAAAGCTTTTAGGGCAAAACTGAAAAAAGTAAAGCCCTATGCTTGCCATAATACAATCAATGCAAAATAGAAACATTTCCTCAAATCTCAACAGATGCATTGAAATTTACTTAAATAATTGTTAAAAACCCTTCATGGTTATTATGTATATACATAGAGCAGGAGTGGAATTAACATATCACCTGGAATGAAGAAAAATTATGGAAAAGTGCTGTTTGTACATGTATTAAACTAATCATTTGAATCATAATGTATTGGACAGTGATTCATGTGTTTATATTTATTTAGTGTTTAAAAAATTACTCCAATGCCTTTCAGATCATTTATTCCTCGTGGTAATTTAAATTGTTTTGAAACTTTCAAACTGACTTGAAAAATTCACTTATATATGGGACAGTGTCCAGCAAAATCGGGCTTGTGGGGTTATAATTTTATCACTATAAAAATTGCACGTTGTACTAAACAACACATCTTCGCGATAGTACTACCTTTTCCTTTCAAATTTCGTACACTTGTTCCCACACCATTTCTCTGTGCGAAAATCGATTTTTGTGATCTTCACCTTTTCCGTGCCGTGGATACAACAATCGTTAACCCCGCGGGTTAGAAATCCACATTTCTCCACGTACGAGTGTTGAAAACGTGTCAAATTCGGAGTGTGCATAGAGGAGTCCTGTAGCTATTGATTTGTTCTTTCTTTAGTTTCTGAATCATCCGTTACGGAGATACAGTTGAGCATACTACAGGCACATTTCCAGTTTGATTCGCGCCAATGATATAATCACCCCTTCCCATTCACTGAGCGGGACGCTATTTGCCAAAATCATTGACGCGAATCAAGCGGGTAAACGTGCCCGTAGTTTGTTCAACTGTATCTCCGTAACGGATGATATAGAAATTAACGAACAGAACAAATCAATAGCTACAGGACTCCTCTATGCACACTCCGAATTTGACGCGTTTTCGTTTTGTTTTTTTTGAAAGGAAAACGTAGTACCGTCGCGAAGATGTGTTGTTTAGTACAACGTACAATTTTTATAGTAGATAAAATTATAACCCCACAAGCCCGATTTTGCTGGACACTGTCCCATATAATATCGATAAATGCACGTTAAAATTCCACTATATAACTTATAAGGAAATACTAATACACATTTTTTGTGTAGGCTTACAACATGCTATGCTCCGGATGAAATTTGGAATCAAAATATTCAAAGACAAAAATCGTATGACCGTTTGATTATCGACAGTATAGCAATCACAGTTTTTATAATATCTCAGCATCAATCACCATTCATTTCTATTCTATACACTGCCTTCTCACAGCTCAGTTTGATTCAAAACTTGCATGCTAGCTGTCACAAGAAAACGTCAGATTATTTTTCTTTCATGACGTGCTATGTTGCTGTAGCTGTCACGAGCAGGCACCAGCTCAGGTTCCGCATTGTACTAAAATTGGGAGGACTCTAATCGTCGTCTCGCATTTAGCAATATTCCTTTCGTCTTTGTTGATGTGAAAACATTTTGACAGGATACATGTACATGTAAGCCAAACAAATAAAAGATTAGAACACAAGTGATATTCTAATTATAAGTGCAATATAGCTAAGGGAACACTTGCACTCCATGTCAAGTAATGTTTACATAATGCTTTAGTTATAGATCTGATGCCTGAAGATGTTCTGTTAGGAAATTCTAAAGCTATTGGTTTAATTGGCACTCTTACCCAGGAAGACGATGATCGTCATTACTTTCTGGTTCAATAGCAATAAAGAGTTACACTATCTGATTTTCGGAGCGCGAGTTATACCAGACCATATCTATAATTTATCTGGTTGCATTTTAAAAATTATATTCATGATATGACACGAAACCTGTATCATAGTTACTTTTTCTATATATACATGTACATTTTACAAAACGTTTGTTATACAATCTGTGTTTTTAGATTACATGCATAAAAGATCATTCATTTTTTACAGGATGTGGACTAAGCAATACTCATTACTCATTGCAATTTCAAGTACGTTACATATACGTGTATGTGATATTTTACATGCATGTATGTACTGCTACATGTGCACACATACATTTGTACTGACCATTTCCTCTTGACAAGTACACATGCAAGGGATCACTGCACTACATGGTATGTCATATTCCTGATGTGCACTTTACCACCCTTTAGTGATGTGTTCATTTAGGGTCATGTAACATGAACAATGGAGGATGTAGCCAGATGTGTGTTATGGATACTGCTCCTCCTCCTATGAACTACCATTGTAACTGCAGCCTAGGTTTTATACTTGCTTCAAATATGAAGACGTGCTTAGGTGAGCATGGAAAGTAGGAATACATTGAAAACATGGCATAATTGCTATCATGACTTTACTTGCTGTGTATTTATGTATCTGCAAAATCAGCTATCACTTCAAGCACTGTTCCTACAAGCACTGTTCCTACAAGCACTGTTCCTACAAGCACTGTTCCTACAAGCACTGATCCTACAAGCACTGTTCCTACAAGCACTGTTCCTACAAGCACTGTTCCTACAAGCACTGTTCCTACAAGCACTGTTCCTACAAGCACTGTTCCTACAAGCACTGTTCCTACAAGCTCTTCTGGTGAGGCACTTATAAAGTAGCATTTTGTGGTTAAACTATATGCCCTTGGATTATTTTTGCTTAAGTGTAATGCTGTCCCATGGAAGATGGAATCAAAATACTATATACACTGTACATATTGTTGTTTGAGTCAGTTAGAATTGAGCCAATTAAATGGAGTTTCATACATGAGCCTTAGGAGTCCTACGTACATGTATGTACAGAATCCTAAAATTATTTTAGTATGGTTAGTATAAGATGTGCATGTACATGTACATGTATATATTCAAGTATCAAAAGGCATCGGTTACATGTACATGTAGTGTGTAAATTGTAATGTTATACTGAAATTTTGAACGTCTTTATGTTCCATTCCAGCCAGCCTCAGTCCTACATCTTCCAGTACATTGACTGCCACTGAGGGTATGTGCATGTTTAGTACATATACATGTATCATGCACAAAAGTTAACTACTTAGCCAAGAATGTACACATTTATACATCCATATACATGTACTATACATATGTACCTGAATCCACCAAAAGTGATCCATACATTATGTACATGTATGCATGCATATAAGTAAAGTATACTTGTATGTGCACATTTGTGTTTTCGCAACCAAAAGTCACTACGCACATGTACATGTACATTTATTTATGCATGTACATGCAAATATAAATTTACCTGTACCATGAACAAATTAAAAAACTGTTCCTTTAATCCTAAATGTAAATAATATACACAACATGTACTAATGTACATGTACATTTAAATGTATTTTTAAAATATTGTTACTACAGAGAAATAAAAAAAACTGAACTGCACTTAGATTGTAAAGGTGGTAATTTCCATCAGTAACACTTTTGTAAGGTTTGAACCAAAGCAGCCCTTTACAACACCATCAAAAATACATGTACTGGATTGGAATACATGTACATGTATGCTATTTAATGTAAAAGATACACATTTATCGACTTGACAAAATGATTAACATTCTTAGAGGGTGTGTAAAAAAGTTAACTAGTTTTTTAAATGTACTAAATGTATATTGAAACTGAATGTATTGCTAATCGAATATAAAGTTGCATTGAAAAATGTTCAAATGGTGGGATTATCCTTAGTGCAGTTGAGCTATAATGTAGACAGTGACATGTACATGTTTAGTTTAGTGCATGAAATAGTCAACTTGTCTGAAACACATAACAAATTGACAATGGTTGCATTGAGAAAATAAACTAAATTATATTCTCTGTGTTCAAAACATACTATCTTAATACATCTACATGTAAGTAGTTATTAATGTAATGTCAGCATGAAATCGTTCAATATACTTATTGTGATATTAGTAATTATTATCTGACTTTGCCATTATTTATATAGAAAATTATTTATATAGAAAATTATAATACTATTTAATGGTCCCAGTTACATGTACTGGTATATTAGTAATGCTTTGTTCTTTTGCCCACAGCAGATCAATCAGCAGCCATAGCTGCCAGTGTTGTCACTGTCATTATTTTGATAGCTGTGGTCATCACAGTGGTGGCAATCCTGCTTCTTTTGTATGTCAAGCGATCATCCAAAGTGACCATTTCAGGAAGGACACAATACAATGCATTCAGTAAGTAATGAAGGTGAAGGTTCATCGGATGATTTACACATAAATGGAACCAAACTGTATTTAAAAGTTAAGAATAATAGAAAACCCCAATAGAAAATTGACATGGATACTGCAGTAATAGTTGTTTCATGTACCTGTATCACAGCTTTTTATTTTGCAACAACGAATGGCATCATTTCATCGTTACATTGCAGATAATGTTGCTTATGATGACAATGCAGTTCAAATAAATACATATGATGAAGCTAAGGCAGTGTATGAACCTGTGAAGGACAATGAAACAAGTGAAGAAAAGGGTCAGGTATGTTGCATTTGTTTTTCCATGTGTTTGTGCATCATTCAACATCATGCATGTAATAGGGACAGTCATATGAAGTCCCCTACAATGTTAGCAACACATACAGCAGCCCTGATAGTAATGATTTGATGAGTTGATGAAATGAAGCATGCTTTTTTCAGGAGAATACATGAATAATGTCAGGGAAGCTGGTTACAGCCGGAGCCCAGAGGTCATCTGAAGAGCCACGTGTTGATGAGTCACGTCAGGGTGATAACGAGAGGTGCCTGCATACATATGGGTGCAGGGGCATACATAAGCACAACATGTGATCCCAGTTTAGAACCGGTGGGTTTACCATAGATCCCCTATAAAAACCCCCTTTGAGTTGTACTAGTCGTGTGAGTTGCAGTAGTCGTTGTATACGAGTTGGCTGGCACGTACTGCTGTAGTGCGGTAGTCTCGTACCCAGACCCAAACGTACGTAAGCATTATCGCTTACAGTATAATGCAACGCCATTTCTCGCGTAGCGGTGATGTAATCCATCCGCTACTGCGAGTGTGGGTCTGGGTACGAGACTAGTAGTGCGGTGCATACTCTATAGTGTGATCATACACAGCCCGGTGATTCTGTGCGTCGGTACGCTAGCGCGGTGAACGGTCATCTACAGTATACTACATTACATGTGTATTTTAAAATGATTTTAAACATATTTTTTAGGGATGAGTCTGTGTACATATAATTAACATTTTTCCCACTCTTCCGCCAAGTCTATGGAAAGTAATATCATTAATTTTATACTTAGCGCAAATTTGGCATGTACATGATTGTACATTTCTTTTTTGGGTGTTGAATGTCTTACACTATAAAGGTGCATCTCATTAATATGCCAATTAATCTCATCAATGTGCCAAGAAGTATTTTGGTTGTTAAAATCACCAGGGTTGGAAATAACAGTCAGACATTGGACATTTTGCAAGCAATTCTCTGATCAATTTACTGGGATTGTTTGTACAGCACATATTAATTAAGCCTCGATTTGCAATCTAATAAGCATAGTACACTGTACAGCTGTGTGCATTGGATGTGGGTGGATTTTAGTACTGTTGATGTCATGGAGAAAAGAAGAAGGGTGAAGTATGAGACATATAGTAAGTGGTTAGTACAATATGATAGGGAGTATCAAACAAAAACGTCATTGATTTTGTGAGACTCAGATGGATGCTGGATCAAAAGTTCTGAAGAAGTTGAAATTTCGCATAAAGTGTATGTACATGTACCAAGCACAGTGATAGAATAACAGCAGGAGAAACTTTATTGATAAATCTATTAGCTTTTGTTCAGTGTATCGGGACTACCTTTGCCAACATGCACACATATGTACTTACCTGTATTCTGCTCCTAGTACTGTATCATAATCAGCATACTAATAAATCACAATTGATCACCACATATAACTTTTAAAGGTGAGGCGGAGTTAATACATGTGCAAGGACATCGTTCAGTGTTGTTACATCATTACAAATTTCATCATGTTTGTGTTCAGTAGTGCTTAGAAAATTATTATAAGAATGGCTTACCAACCCGGCCTGGGCTGTGGCTGACCAAATTTTGGAATGCTCAGTAAATTGTCTGTCTTATTTCCACCCCTGACTCACTAAGTCAAATACTGGAGTAAATGTGTGTAATAACATGTAATATATTTTCCACTGCTTAGATGCTTTCTGAGAACATATATGGAAATGATGATGAAGACCCTTACTGTGTGCCTCCATCACAAGAGGAAAAACTATATGGCCAATTGAAACAGCAGAATACTTTGAAGATTCCAAGACATGAGATACAGTAAGTATTAATTATTATATATTTACATGTTTGGAAATTGAACAGATGCATTGTGTGTAGTTAAGGTAATCAAAAGGTTTATTGATTACAGATACATATAATTCAGCCGGTTCTTACAAAGAATCCAAACAGTTATCAGATGTTTCATGGCATATTGCAAATAGTGAATGCAATAAACAACCTTTGAGAAAAATCTTGGTTGCTGATAAGCTGTAACATGCCGTATGTTTCATTATAACTCATCACGTTAAACATCCCGTAAATCCATTTCACTTCAATATTGTATTATATTATGTTGTTCATCTATGCATTGTTTTTTGGGCGGGTTGATTTAAAGAGTATTACATAGGGTAATAGGAACTGAAAAAATACAGTAGCAACAGTATGCAGTGCTATTTTGTTGATCTGGTACTTTATTTGTCATAACTACTAATACTTCATACTGGTATTCGCTAAGCTATTATTTATTTACTGTTACATCATTCAGGACACAGTCATCATTGGGACATGGCCAGTTTGGAGGAGTCCACATAGGAAAGTGGAGGACACCAAAGTGGGAACGTGAAGTTGCCATCAAAATGCTGGATCCCACCACATCCCACCAGGATGACAAGGTCAAGTTTCTACAGGAAGCTGCCATCATGGCACAGTTCAAACATCCAAATGTCATCCAACTGTATGGCATTGTCACTGATGGACAACCTGTAGGTTGTGTGTATATTGTTTCAGTTCTGACCTGTAATATATACCTGTGTGTTTAGTTGATGCTTGTCATTGAGTTGGCTCACAACAAGGACCTCCGAACACACCTCATGACATTGAGACCAGAGTAAGCTACACACAATAATGTCTGCTATGAATCATGTACTTCTACCATGGATTGCCAGCCCTGGCCTTATGATCCAGTCTCATGTTCCACAATGTCTGCTAACCTACTCCCAGCAAGTAGCCCTGGGCATGCAGTACCTCTCTAGCAAGTCATTTGTTCATCGTGATCTGGCTGCAAGAAATGTACTTCTCACAAAGACCTGTGTCTGCAAAGTATGAATAAATGTTTAAAACATGGATGTTTTAGCTTCAAAAACGTAGCCATCATTAAAAACACATGCATGATGTTACACAATCAAAGAAATCATTAACTGTATGTATTATTTTTGTTCATTTTTACAATAAAATTAATATTTTACAAAACACAACAAATAAATACATAAAGTATCAAATTCATGCATACATAATAAAAGCGAAAATAAATCTGAATAATAAAAGACAAATAGTTAAATACATATTCAAACCATACCACCAAATACAAATTTTATTCATAAGCTGATGTGGGTAGTCCATGCAGGCTCTTAGTATAGCAAACACCATTCTAGCCCTTACCTGTCTAGTCACTTCAATGCTATTTTTGTAATTGTCCTGATAACGTGGGCTGAAATGCTGTGGTACATGTATATTTAAAAAAATCAAAGAAACTGAAATAACTAATTTATGGATTATCCCTAAGCTTGATCCTACATATCAACTTGTCTAAATTATATATAAAGATATATTGACTATTCATTTCAAGTTAATTAAAACTTGTATATGCATAAATGTATGGTGGGCAGTTTAGTTAATACATGTAGCTGCAAACTATTCACTACAACAGGCATTATTCAAGATGGAAATCTTGATTTTTGCAATGAAAATGATATAGTTTGGGTTATGACATTTTAATCAATATTGAATAATCCATTACAGATTTCGTTCACCAGAATGTCGTTAGAGTTTTTAACAACAATTTTGGTTAATTTACAAATGATTTTCCTTGATTGTGAACCTCTCGGTATATAATATATAATACTGAATTATAATAATTATTATTATTGCTTTTCCAACTGACAGATTGCTGATTTTGGTCTGTCTCGTAACCTGGATGAAGAGAACTACTATTTCTCTCATGGAGGGATGATACCAGTAAAATGGACAGCTCCTGAGGCTATCAGCTATAAGAAGTACTCCACTGCCAGTGATGTGTGGAGCTTTGGGTGTGTGCTGTATGAGATATGGAGCCTTGGGCTCAAACCATTTGAAGGAATAAGCAATGCTGAGGTATGGTATAATGAATGTGTATGCATAATTGATAACTTAGTCTGCCTCACTTACAGGTTGTTGCTAAGGTAGATACTGGGTACAGGCTACCACCACCTCCTGGATGTCCTCTGCTGGTCTATCAGACCATGATCCACTGCTGGCAAGCTCCTCAATTTGATGCATACATAAATGAGTATTGCAATGATTCCAAGCAATTTTTCTATCCTCAGGTCACCCAATGAACACTCCCGACCCTCATTCAGAGACATACACTTGTCCCTGTCCCAAGATCAAGAATATGTCCTTCAAATCCCTGAGGAAGCTGCTTCCACACATCCACAAGCAGCAGTACAGGGTGCTCCTCTAGAGGCTGGAGAGAAGATGTACATGGAACTTCAGAACAGTTATCTTAAATGATCTTACTACAATGTACATGTACATTGTACATGTACGTCATTGCAGTCATCAATAGTCATATACCTACTTTTAGCTTTCGTGTAAAGTTGTATTTGTTTGCTGTACTAAATTTTAGTTGAACTGAACTCTCATAATCATGGTACATTTTTAATTAAAAAAAAATACACACAGTGCTTTAAAAATGTGGATGCTTGTTCATTTTTAGCCACAAATTAAATTAATCTGTTTAAGTATAATATTATATAATAATCGACGCTGTAGTAACTGCATCACTAGTATTAGTGACATTAATTATGCAGTACAGTAAGTGACGCAAGGACAATGGACTATTGTAACTTTACACATGTACATTTCTTCACCTTGCACTACATTAAATACTTTTAACCTAAGTACCTGAAAACTGACTATGTTTGCAACAATAACTTAAAATCATGGCAATATACATGTACCATTTTAGTCTATATATACAATGTATTTGCACTTCTTAAAAGACAGCTAACATGCACATATGCACCATGCACACACACACACACACACACACACACACACACACACACAAAGTTAAGGGGAAGTGGTCAATCGAGCCAGGACGGTTCAGGCATTTTGACACATCAGAACCATGCTTAGGTGGCAATACAAGTTTCATAATTGGAGATGTGGGGGTGGAAGGCCTGGCACCTAGCAACTGTTTAGAATGCAGTGATTCCCCAACTTCAAAACTTTTCAAGACCTCCCATGGCATTGTTTTCATGTTTCCTACAGCAGCTTTTGTATAGCCATGATGTCAAATGCTGCATGAAGAAAAAAGAAAAAGAGGAGCAAGCTAGGCAGGCATGGTGGAGATACAATCACATGTGCAGTTGTGTCCTGTCACCACATCCCTTGGCATATAACAACAAATTAAAGTATGGGGGTTAAGCTGGCTATCATGTTTCATCATAATTAAAGTGGGGACTGCATGCGCAACCACCATTAAAATAGAATATGGGTTTCGTCCGGCTCAAGTGCTAAACCTTAGTCTGGAGATGGCACTGTTCTTAACCATGCATGGGCCTGTGGGACTGCATGGCACTGCTAATAGTTGAGCTTTGGGAGCTTTGGTATAATCAGGCGAATGTCCCAGCCAAAGGACTGTTAATGTTTCATGTAATTAGGATTTTGTGCAATGTATTGATCATGAACCCTGTATAAGAGATACATGTGCACATACATGTATGTAACCTTATTATAAGTAGAATTTTTGTAACTTCCCTCTTCTAAGTACTACTGATGCTTCTAAGTGCACCAGTAGTACTCCTACAGTAGGAATTTGTAACCCACTTAAATAAAGTGCAGCAGAGAGTTTCCAGATAATTACTACTGATGTGCACTACAAATTCCTGTTATTTGTACGTGATACATTAGAGAAATCATCGGAATTCTTGTGCACGTTTGTTTATGATAGAGGGAAGTTACAAGCTTTGTGATTATGGGAAATTGCCCATCGTGCATTTTCCATCACGCTAGAGGGCCAATAGGGGAATTAGCATCCATGAGTCGGGCCTCAGGAACAAGCAGCCATGCATCAAACTCCCCCTTAAAAGCTCTATGAATGCCATCTGCTCCTGCAGCTACTTCTGACATTAAAGTGCATATACATGTATATAAATATGCCCTTGGCATTCAAAGGGTTACGTTGTCATCAGCAATTAGAGGGGCCAGATAGGGAGGGGCTTCACCAGCCAGGAGCATATTAACAACATGGCACATAAGTTGTTTGCAGTGAGTGTGGCAGGCTAGCTATAGGGTAGCATCAAGGAGGTGATGCACTTGCATTCCTTGAAGGCCCACAAGCAGTTGCTTTTTACAGGTTTTGAGAATTCGGAGAAAGATTTTAAGTCAAGATCAGCTGATGATGTGTTATATGGGAATCTTGCTGGAGGGTCTGAAAGGGATGCTTGCATGCTGGAAGTAAGAATATATAGTGTGTGCAGTTTGTGTTTTTCGTGTTTTGTTCTATTTGCTTGCTTTTGTTTGATTTTTGTTTTGCAGTTATTTGCCTATACATGTACATGTATTAATATTTTCATACGAAAATATTTAATGAAAAGAATTATTTTTTTAAATATTGGAAGCACATGTACAGAACGAGAAGAGGCAAGTGGTTTCTCAGAGACAACTTATTCATACATTATGAATGACATACAGCTGATCTGGTAAATTTAGATTAATTTCAGCTGCAAAACTGTTGGTTCCCTCATAAGTGGCCCCAGGCACCATAATACCAGCTTGCCCAGTTCACTACACTTACATCAGCCTTAGCAGTAGCTCCTGCAGACATTCTGACATTCTGAGAACAAGATTACCTTAATGACTTCTCTGGTGAGTTTTGCTCACGTGCGATATAAACATTTGGTGAAGCACTATTGCATGGGAGCTTCAGAACAACAGGTTTCAACCCTTAGCACTGTACATGGGTTATGAAACACATTGAGAGCTGTTGATTAAATGCGCAGTGTAAAATTAGCATTCTGAAAAATCCGATCTGTAATTTAGAGTCCTTTTTATGCACAATGTACATCATAGGATTTACCCCCAACATTCATATACCTCCACTACAAGAGGGACACAAATACAACCTCTTGGGACATCCCAGGGCATCTTTTTTATGTTTCTCCTGTTCTCCAGCTTCAGTTGAGGCACCTGAGGTCTGACCTACTTCTGAAATCTATGAATTATTGAGGGGGTGTATAGCCTTGCTGCAGACCAAGACAGTGACCAGCTAGGTATCAAAATGCCAGCGGACGCTGCCTATGCCTCTACCAATACCACAACCTTCCTCCAGAAGAGGGGCAAGACGGGCAAGGAGGCAATACAATATAATCGTGCATGCAGTTGTGTCATGTCACCACATCCCCCGACATACAATGACAAGTTAAAGCATGGGGGACGCAAGCTGGCTAACATGTTTCATCATAAATAAAGAGGGGACTACCCAACCACCATTTTAGAAGAATATCGGTTTTATCAGGCTCAAGGTTTAGTTGCTGTTGTTGAACTGTCTAAAATACTACTGAACTCAAGCTTCTCAACTTCTTCAGAGAGTACATGTACAATGTATATACTGCCTGGGTGGTAAATGGTGGACTGATTCAGTTGTCAGAGCTTCTTCTTGGGTGACCTGCTGTAATAGCAGTGTGTAGCGGTTGGATGAAGTGGGTGATGGGTGGAAAAGCCCCTGAGAGATAACTGCTGGCCTGGCCAAAGTAATATCATGAGAAGATATGGGGTGGAGGCCAAATCCTCCATGACGTATAAACTAAGCTGTGGTTGCCAACTTGCCATTGGTGGTAGCTGAAGATCTGAGCATTGTTCAAGGCAATGGAGCATGGCAATTCAAGCGTAGGTGCAGTGCACTTGGCCATGTGAGCCAACTTACAAATATTTGCACACAGCCTCAGGATCTCTGAAGACAACTTATGATTACAAAGCTTTGGAAGCAGTGACAGCCATCTAAGAACCACCCCAAAAGCAATTGGGCAATCCCATGCAGCTAGAGTCCTTGATAGTGAGGAGGGCTTTGAGGTTACCACCAGCATTTAGAGGGACCAAATTAAACAGGCAGGCTGGGGGCTTGACCAGCCAGAAGCATAATAACAACATGGCACAAAATGGTTTGCAGTACATCTGGATGGTGTTATACTCACATCCTGAAGGCCACAAGCAGTTGCTATTTTAAAGGATTTGAGTACTTTTTACATACTGTACTTCAGGGGAAGTTAGAGAGAAGACTGAGGGTCGAGATCAGCTGATGGGCTATGTGTGATTATAGAGGATGCTTGGAACAATCTAAAACTTCTTAATTTAATGAAGAATATGTTAGTGAATGCACACATACAGAACAAGAAGAGGCAAGTGGGTTCCCAGAGACAATGGAGCCATACGTTATGACAGCTGGTCTTGTAAGTTTAGATAAATTTCAGCTGCAGAGTGCAGGCTGGGAGAAGCCGTTGGTTCACTCACAAGCTTGCCCAGTGCATTACACCTAACTGCTGTCATTGATGATATTTCTCATCAGCCTTAGCAGTAGCTCCCGCTGACAAGAGAATAAGATGACCAGAAATAACTTCTCTGTCTGGTGTCTTTTGTTGGCATGTGATATAACGTTTGGTGAATAACTATTGCATGGTTGACATAGGGTCCATAGATGGAAACACAGCCAATCAACTTACTTCACTACTATTTCACACGTCGGCTCCGTGTAGTTATCGTTCCCAGACTACTTTATCATGGCATACAACGACCTCGAGGTGGTTATAGACGCTATACAATTTTGATTCGCAAAGCCTAATATTATTTGTGGTACAGATCACTTTAACGCAGTGTCAGGGGCGGATCTAAAGGGAGGGGGGGGGGGGGGGGGGGGGGGGGGCACCAGGGGCACGTGCCCCCCCCTTTCGGACGATTCATTAAATATTCATGAGTGTATTTTGCGTACCTCATGCGATTATAACCGCACAAAACAGTGCCGCGGTTAGCAACAGCGCTGATACATGTACTGACAGGGGCGGATCTAGGGGAGGGGGGGCACTAGAGGCACGTGACACATTCCGGACGACCATTAAATATTCATGAGTGTATTTTGCGTACCGCGTGCGATTTATAACCGCACGAAACAGTGCCTCAGTTAGCTACAGCGCGGATACATGTACATATACACGGGAAGGGCCAATTATAAAGTATGATTACGATTGTATTTGCATTGAAAAGAAGCGGAGATAGGTATATACTAAAAAGATTGGCGCATCGCATCGCATATAAAAGCTGAGCTATATTTTTTGGCCCACAAATTTTAGTAGTTACATTTTAAAAGTACGAACGCTATAAACTGCATGGTACTTTGGCAGTTACTACAACTAATATGTGAAAAAATACATGCATTGCACACGTATAGCTACTATTTAACAGGCCTGCTCAGAGCTTTTACAACGCAAAACGCGTTGGCTTCTGGGGTGGGGGAGCTTACAGCGCTCCCCCATACCCCCTAGCCTGGGCGGGAGGGGTGTCCCCCTCCCGCACCCTCCCCGGGGCGGCGCCTCTAACTGTGCTCCCCCCCCTTTCCAAATTCCTGGATCCGCCCCTGAGTGTTACTTACTGATGACGTTACTACTGTCGCCTGCAGTTGCGGAGGCGTCGAGTAAAGCAGCCTGTGTTATTAGGCATTCCAAATGTGATTGTTTATTTCCCGTCGGTCCGGACCTTTCACCAAAACCCATGCGGGCGGGCGGCTATTATCCATTATTTACATCTAATTATTAAAAATGAATACAATAATTATGATGCAATCTTACATCATTCTTATGCAATCTTACGTCATGAGCAAATGGCGGCACAACTGAAAATGATCGCGCTGTGTATCCAGGCCTGTAGCTGTTGATGTCTGAGTAGCAGCACGCAAGCCTTTTCTAATGTGACATGTTTACCAACATCTCAAACAAATAAAATTGGAAACGTATTCCGATGATATAATGGACATAATGGTGACATTACGCGGGTGGTCTATAATGATGCGGGCGGAGGACGGGAAACAACAATCACATTTGGAATGGCCTTAAAAACTTGAGAAAAGAGCCCACCATAAATAGCAAGGCCAATATACATGTATATATATTTTTTGTCTAGGCTTCATAGTTACCTTTCTAAAGATGAAGGAAATGATTTGGGCTACCTTTTACAAGATGTGTTTCGCCGAGGGTGTCTTTCTTCAAATATGCAATTGGCAGTATTCTTCATATCCGCTTACGAGTGCCTATAGTCGAAACCGACGGTGCCCGGTCCTATACATGCCGGATACTGTGTTAATACTACCATAGATTATCTACAAAAGTAGCTATACGCCCAGAACTGCCAGTAGGTTCGTGCCGTGTCCCTATAATGATTGACGCGATAGTCAATGCAAAGCGAACTTTTTATAACCTCACACCAACTTTTTATAACCTCACACCAACACTCTCTGGCTTTCATCCTCTATCGCAAATTGAGTGCACTAGAGGATGAAACCTTCAAACCCCGTTAACACTATTTACAAAAGTAGCTATACGCCCAGGACTGACAGTATGTCTAAAACGCTGTTTCGTGCCACTACATGTTTTCAAAGCTAGGAAAAAGGGCAAAACCTATCCAGTTTTGTCCAGATTGCTACGAATCTACAAACAATCAAGCTCAAAAAACGTACCGAACAGTTTTTGCACGCCCAGAAAGGATTCAAATAGCGTCATTACTCAGTTTTTATTAAGAGCTTCCGAAGATTCGTTCACAGAACTTCAAAAACGTTTCTAGACAAACCTTACCTTTCATGAATTGGGTGGAATACATTCGAGGCTCTACACGATACGGATTTCACCAAAACCAGCTTTCCCGCCAAACTCAAAAGGTGCTATCCATTATAACATTGACGGCGCATAGCCTTCTATCGTAAAATGTATGGCTCACGTGACCCGTTTCCAATCCCTGTCTAAATAATCTATGATATTACCCAGCAAATGTAAGGCCGAAATTCTAAACCTATACCATGGTGCAGTATGGTAATGATGTGCAAGCATGCAGTTAAAAATCTAAAACTATTTGTCATATGATACATGTACGTCCACTGCACGCCCCACTTTGACATCTAGCATTTCATTCATTTATTACACATCTGAACCATCACGGGAAATTAAAATATGCAGTGCAGTGCCGGTAATATTGAACGTACTAGCTAACGAACAACATATTCCAATAAAATGTAGCCCACTCGCCTTTTGTTCTATACGCCCCAGTTCACAGAATGTTTGCGCCTAGTGTAATATGATTATCTTCTGTTTCGGGTGTGCTAAAAAAACTACCTACATAGTCTTGTGCTACTCTATCACTGATGATGGTCAGATGGTCTCTTACCTTCTAAAACACACTTTGTGTTTTTGGGGCGAGATCAAACAAACAAGTTAACACGCAATCAACACCTAACACGGAGTCGTTGTGCAAGTCTATGGATGACGTGCGCGATTTCCAATCATTCTACTCTAATAGACACTAGGGATCGCGATCGCGCTTGGCGGAGCGCGAGAGTGTGGCTACGTCATACTGTACTATATGGTTGACAGGCATGTCTATTTTTACTTAGCTGGATGACGTTAATTGCGCATGTGTAAATATACATGTCTGTTATGTAACCTTGCAATTGATACGTTATGAATAACATACACGGACGTACCTACGCACATACCATACCTTTTATCACGCGTAATGGTGATAGGCTCGATCGGTTATTCAATTTAAGGCAGGTCGAGATTCAGAGCCTTAAGGTAAGCAACACATGTACTTGTACATGTATAAAACATGAGCGTCCCCAGCCCCCCTCCCCCTCCCCTCTCCCCCTCCCCTCCCCCCTCCCCCCTCCTCCCCCCTCCCCCTCCCCCCTCCCCCTCCCCCTCCTCCCCCTCCCCCCTCCCCTCCCCCCTCCTCCCCCTCCCCCCTCCCCTCCCCCCTCCTCCCCCTCCCCCCTCCCCCCTCCCCCCTCCCCCCCCCCCCCCCGGTGTACCGGTGGCGCTGCGGTGCATATTGCATGGGAGGGCAATTATAAACATTAGTAAAAGTTTGGCGCGTCGAACGTTTAGAAGCTGAGCTTAATTGCTGTTGGTTTCTTGGCCCACCATAAAACGCAACTCGTACTCCCAGCCTACATGTATACTTGGGCGCTGCCCGACTACCGCATTTGGTCAGCCACGGAATTTGTTGGGGGGGGGGGGGGGGGGGGGGGGGGGGGAGGGGTTACCAGAGGGGCGGCAATGTATTAGAAGCCACTAAAACTTGTGGGAAGGGTAAAGTGCAGTCCGCTTATGCCTGGCTATATACGAAAACTGGGGGGGGGGGCCTAAAACAAAAGGAGCAACATGTACAGGACAAAAGGGTCCACTCCGCTCCTGGCCTGTCGTGCTTCACCGCTACGTTGGTAGAACTGAGTATTCGAACTTTTAAGTAAACACCTCCCTCCCCCCCCCCCCCCCCCCCCCCCCCCCCCCCAGGCTTTGCTATATCAGGAGATCTGAAAATTTCATCATTCATTTTGCTGGCATTAAAATTCCCAGTGTCCGCCTAACAACAGTACAACTGAAACTCTTTTCTTATCTACACGTATAAAAAATATATTATTATACATGTATAGCTACTACTACTAGCCGTCTGTTAAAGGCCTGCTGGCCTCCATTTTACTTGCCTGGTTTTCTGAGTGTTTCAACGCAAAAAGCGTTTGCTTCGCTGTGTATATATATCAGTTGAGGGTGCTGAAATAGTTTCGCATTAATTTCATCGATTGGCACGACTTTAAACATGTTTCCTGCTACTGAAGTTCTATCACTCGACACCCGAAGTCGATAACACGAAGCGGCTTTATTGCTTTATATGCTCAATTTAGCAAATCCGACTTCTGCAACACCATGATATGATCATGATATAATTATAATTATTATATTATATAATAATTATAATATTATTGTACATGTGTTCCTCCCCTGGAATTACTGATCACTGCCTGACACCATATAGTTTGCAGTTACGCGGACTATGCAAATGAATAATATGCAGACGCACTCGCATATCATTAAAGTGTCCATATACAGACTTCTGCATATGGACACTTCAATGATGTGCGTCTGCATATTGGTCATATGCAGAGTCTGTGTAACACTATATACTACATCCGTTGCGTAACAGTGGAGAAATGGGCTAAAAACTGCGTGTTTGGAGCAATAATAGAAAATAAAAGAGTGCGGGCCCGAAAATAACTTGACACACTTCATTTTCAATGTTACTTATTGCCAGATGGCTAGTAAAGCTTATTCCGTTTTTTGATTTTGATTATCTCATACCACTAGGCTAAAAAAATCAAGAGAATTGTAAAATTGCTGGAAAAATTGTTAAGATCAAGTATCACGTTGCGCACTGTATACCATCAAGGTTCACTTGTGATTGTGCTATAAGCATGGATTTCATCTTGATTCTTAGAATACATGCAAATGAACCAATGGTGCCAAGAATAGTTTTATTCGTTTAACACTGGATTGTATCTTATAATCATTAGCATTCTTGACAGCAACTTTATTTGCTCAACACACTATGATTTATACTTCAGTATGTCAGTATACCTTTCACTTTCCATACAGATCAACAATACCTAATATAGTTTCTACGATGGATGTTTTTGTTTACTTAATAATAATGATATTTATTGTTGAAAAATCTTTCCTTTTTTGCAAACTACATACATGTACAGAATGTGGATTAATCAATGCTCATTATTTATTGTGATTGCAGGTATGTTATGTAATATCGAACTGCCACGTGAGTACATACATTGCTTCTACTAACCTTTTTTTTCCTCACAAGTACACATACAAGGGATTGCTGCATGTTCATTTGGAAATGACCTCACTCCACTTACATCCTCATCACGAAGTGGTCTTATTGTGAATTCAGCAAATGTAGCACAGTGTCGGGGGAATGCTACCACATGGAACATGTGTTACTACAGTTCAACCACTGACCAGTCAAGCACAGTGTACCTTGGTGTTTACAGGTTGTACAATAACCAATATACCTTGGTCTCAGGATTACCTTCAAACTACACGATATCAATACCTCAATCTTCATCCACCTACTCTTGCATCAATTTCTCAATACCGCAGTCTCAGCAGTTCATGTTACAAAGTGGAGATATTATTGCAGCATGTGTGCAACCATTAGGTAGTGGTCGTCTGGGAATTGTAGCCAGGATTAGTGGAACAATGATACCAGTGATGAGTACTGTATGTGGACCACTATCATCAACACTACCAAGCCCTATTACAGGGACAGGAACAGGATTCACACCACGCTCCATAGCTCTCCATGTATCACTTGGTATGTCATATTCCTGATGTGCACTTGACCATCCTTTAGTGATGTGTTCATTTAGATGTCAATGAGTGTGCAGTGAACAATGGAGGATGCAGCCAGATATGTGTGGACACTTCTGTGGGCTACAACTGTACATGCTACCCAGGTTTTATACTTGCTTCTGATACAAGCAACTGCTCAGGTGAGCATGGAAAGTAGGAATATACATGTATGTAAAAAAACATGACATACATGTACATGCTTTGACAGTTTGCAATTTTTACTTGCATGCACTGCATCTCCAAAATCAGTCCTCACTACAAGCACTGTTCCCACAAGCACTGTTCCTACAAGCACTGTTCCTACAAGCACTGTTACTACAAGCACCGTTCCTACAAGCACTGTTCCTACAAGCACTGTTCCTACAAGCACTGTTCCTACAAGCACTGTTCCCACAAGCTCTGTTCCCACAAGCACTGTTCTTACAAGCACTGTTGTTCCTACAAGCACTGTTTCTACTAGCACTGTTCCTACAAGCACTGTTCCTACAAGCACTGTTCCTACAAGCACTGTTTCTACAAGCACTGTTCCCACAAGCTCTGTTCCCACAAGCACTGTTCCTACAAGCACTGTTGTTCCTACAAGCACTGTTTCTACTAGCACTGTTCCCACAAGCACTGTTCCTACAAGCACTGTTCCTACAAGCACTATTCCTACAAGCACACTTCCTACCAGCAATGTTCCCAAAAGTGCTGATCCTATAAGCACTGTTCCTACAAGCACTGTTCCTACAAGCACTGTTCCCACAAGCACTGTTTCTACAAGCAGTGTTCCTACAAGCACTGTTCCTACAAGCACGGTTACTACAAACACTGTTCCTACAAGCACTGTTCCTACAAGCACTGTTCCTACAAGCACTGTTCCTACAAGCACAGTTACTACAAACACTGTTCCTACAAGCACTGTTCCTACAAGCACTGTTCCTACAAGCACTGTTCCTGCAAGCACTGTTCCTACAAGCACTGTTCCTACAAGCACTGTTCCTACAAGCACTGTTCCTACAAGCACTGTTCCTACAAGCATTGTTCTTGCAAGCTCTATTTCTACAAGCTCTTCTGGTGAGACACTTATAAAGCATTATTTTGTAGTTACACTATGTTCTTTAGTCACCATTGGTACCGCACGGGTTGCAATTATATTTGATTTGTATGTACATGAATGTGTGAGTACTCTTAAGACAGACATGTACATACCGGTATACATCTATATGCAGTATTAGTTCATTGTTTTGCATTGCTGTCATGCAAACATAACAAAACTATAATTACATAGCCATTATGATGAACTTTCTCCACATGGTTTTTACAAGTAAAAGAAACAACAGAAATAACAAATTAATCATCGTTTTTAAATGCACAAGGCCTCGCTGAAAATGGAAGGTGCTGTAGGTCCTTCTGGTCTGGATGCAAGTGCAGACCTTTGCTGTTCATTTTTTCCTCCTTCCATCCCTGCATTTCACAGGTTTATGTTGCCAAAAGAATATGTACTATCTTAGTTGATTATAAATGCCTTTGTACTATGGCAGTTGTTTCCTCTGGGTAAATGTCCTGATGTGAGACCAATTGGTGTTGGGAAGATAATATGGCATTTCATTATAGTGGCCATCCTTTCAACTATTGGAATTTGGAAATAATATCATTGATGCAGTGGCCCTCTTAGCTATGTTTGGGTCATGTACATGTAGCAGGCCCCTCTTCAGCTATGCATGTATTGACAAGCTGGCTGTGACAATATCACTCCCAAACAACAGGGATACTTTTACTGGTTGATGCAATCAATACCTTTAATTCCATCGTTCCAGAGTCTTTTAAAAACATCCACAACCCTAGCCCTACACTTTCAGGTGTTATAAGTAATACTTATTGTAAAGACATTGATTTATCTTTTGATGCTTTCAACTGAAGAAACAACTCACGATGACCCATTTAAAAGGGCAATGTATGAAATTGGCATCTTGTCACACAATAAAAAGTCATCCAAGATTGGTACGCTTAGTATACAGTGGCCTCTGGGATCGCAGCTAACATTTCATGCTGGTGGAACGCCCCAATGTTTGGACATTTCTCTGCTGCCTCCAAGACTCAAACGTATGTGTAATAAGCAAAATAATTTATTGATGGACTAGCTGGAATCATGATGTCTGCTGATAGTGATAGATACATTGGTGCTGCTATAGGCACCAGAATCTACATTGAACTGTATGCTTTAAAAAGATCTCAATTTGTTAGTGATGTGAATATTCTGTCAGCTTTGCACATACCTAACCCCATGCAGCATCCTCATTGGCCAGGTGGAATCCAATCGTTTGTTGTATCCATCGTATCAACACTTTGTTTGCAGGTCACAGCATGATGGCCGAATGGGTCAAGGACACTATGAGGGGATACTTGAGCCATAAATCAAGCCACCATTTCACAGCAGTCCAACATCTAAGCGCAAACCCAAGCCAACAGAAGTCATGCAAAGAAGCAATAAATAATAATTATCCTCATTGTGTAGAACATGCGTAATACAATTTGATAAGCAGACCTACAAATTGTACCTATACTTACTTGTAAGCAAGTAGTTCTATTGGCTGGTATATATGCTCTGGCCAGGATGGCTCTTGCAATGACTCACCTCAGGGTAAGGTTTAAATGACCATAGAGGTCTGTCATAGGTTTGTCCTGTTTCCATACAATGTAGGTCTCCACGGTTACACAGGGACACATACTCAACACAAATCTTGCCACTTAGCCATGTGCTTAATGGATATTCCACAACCAGGGTTGCTGACCCCACAACCTCACTAGCATCACCTAGAATGACTTGATTTAGAGGTAATGGTTACATTAAATGCCACTGGCTTTCCTCCTTCCCACCATGTCACAAGCATATCACCAGGATGGGAGTGGCTGCCATATTTCAGCAAACACACATCCCTAAGTTGGTTGTGGCGAGTGATTACATCCCCTTCACACTTATAATATACACAGCATGGTGGCCAAGGGGCTTAAGGGTGACCTCGGGTCAATGTGAGCACAAGGAACCTCCTGAGGTGTCCGCCTCCATTGATCCCAACCTGGAATTCACTTAGGTCCAGGTGAAGGCCCATTACTTGCCTTAAAGTGTACAAGGTTATGTTAACTAAAATTAAATACTCACAATAATTGAAATCCTACTAATGTAATAGGATAATTCAGAAGTACATGTGATAGCATTGTAACATAACTAAATATATAAACAAGAAGAGCACATTCAGTAGTATTACCAACACAAACAAATAATAGAGAAAAAAGACTACGTAGATGATTAAAATATATATATATATATATTAAAAATACTACATACATGTACTACAAAAGAAAAACGAGAAGCTGTGCTGAAATTCATTCTGGCAGGTATGGAAGCCCAGCTCCATCTTCAATCTCCATCCTTCTCCTCCATTTCACTCTACTGCTGCGAATGCACTCACTGTTAGACTTGTGCCAAATTTGAAGCCTATTTTTTCAGCCAAATGACGTACAAATGTCTTAGCCTCAAGACCCAGTGCCCCATCAGCTGTCACAACAAATGGTGCAATAGATGCATTGATTATTTCAGCAGCTTGTGAGTATCTTTGTTTCTTAGTGTGTTCAATAGAGGAAAGAACTGCACCCACATCACGATCCAAGTAAGAATTAGCATCTGAATCCACTACTCAAACATCAAAAAAGGTAGCAGCTTGAGGCTGCCATACACCATGAACAGAAAGAAAAGCAACCACAACATTCGGTTCTCTTACAACAGGTTCTCTAATGACCTCTTTATATGCAATTGAAGGGCATCCTTAATCTCATTGTGACTTTGAATGACTAAACCTCCCTTTCTACAATCAAGGGCATGTCCAGTGCTGAACTGACTACCACAACCATCACACAGAGCTGGCAATCGTAGTAGTTGTCGATGATTATCGCAGTGCCAGTGAGTCCAGAAATTCAGTGGTAGATATATCAAAATGACGGTATGCCATTGGTATCACTGTCAGCCATGCTGAGGTCTTTCCATCAATTCTTCGTTGTATAGCTCTCTTCTTGTTGTTGTCATAGGTTTGTAAAACTGACTTCAGAAGGTTCTGGTATTGGATTTCAATGTCTTGATTTAATTCTCGATGTAGCTTCAAAAGTGGTCTATGTAATTAAATACTGAGAAGGATGAATTACACTTGATTGCATCAACTATATGAGCTGTACATTTTCTTGAATTTGCAAAGGAAGATACAGCTGTTGATAGAGGATCGCGAATTTCCAGTCCTATATGACGGGCTGGAAGTGAAAATAGTTTCTTTTCAGAATCACTTACAGTTCCTTGCAGTAAAGCTGGCCAAAAGATGTCGTTCAATGCATTGCGCAGGATTTCAAAACAGGATTCACAATTTGGTATCACTCTTTGCAGGTAAGACCATTGGAATTGCAATGATTTGGAAAGAGCTGCAAATGCCTCAGCCAATACACCCACTCCAGGTGTCCACATTTTAACCTTCTCTAAAACTAAAGCATGCACATCCTCTTCCTCATTAATGAATCCTCCCAAGAAACAATGTCCACGAACTATTTTTACTCCAAGTTCTCCAAACAGTGCCTTAGCTTCAGCCTCCTCTGTGGCTCTAACAACCAAAACCATCTTTTTAGGTTCAGGGTGGTAACCATAATCTGGACCTAGTTCACATAATTTCTGGAACCAAACTTTCAAGTTTGAAAGTTTCGCAGTACAGGCTGAATCGTGACATCTTTGTAGATAGTTATATAATAAAGCATGGCCAATTATTCCTACAAGTAGTGCAGTTGTTTTTAGCATGAATTGAAAAATCAACTCATTTGACCAAGTACACATTTATACACATTAACTCTGTCATGCCCATGCACTGAAGCACATATACAGCTGCATCTTATGGTTCTATTTTGATTAGTTGTGAAACAGGGAGTTACTGCTGAAACATATCCATGTACATTTTTGCATCGACACGTACATTCATATATACATGTGTACCTGTACATAGGTACATGTACATGTAAATTTTAATGTACATTTACATTTGTATTTTGTCATATATAAATTTAAAACCTGTTCTGTATAAAGGTCCTACACATACATGTACATGTGTATGCAGCTACAAAAAGACAGATTAGTTTGTGTTGCATTTTTAAATATGTTATTGGAGACTAAAACTCATGCTTAAGGGTGTTAATGTACTTCCCATCAGTAACATACAGAACTTTCATGTACAGTGTATATTCCTGGCTTACTTATTGTGAAAGTTACATCCACATGTACATTTAAACAAGTCCCTTTACAACCTTTAATATAGATAAAATATATTTGTCGGAATAAGTAGAAATTGTTATAGTTTGTGTTAAAAAGTTTATGATGTGTGCCCGATTGAAGCAAATATATATATCTGAATGGAAACTATTCATAACTGAATATAGTTGCATCAAAAATGGTGGGATAATCCTTGGTGCATTAGAGCTACAATCTATACAGTGTATGTATAGTACTCAGCTTGTTTGAGGTGGTTACATTAATGTGCCTTTTAAACGATAAAACTAAACACGTGTATATAATCAAATATAATCTTTGTTTAGTACTGGTTTAGCTATTAATTAAGTCTACTTATTATGATATTATTATCATACACTGTGTACCGGATTTTGCCATCGTATTTGTAGATTATAAAGCACTGTAATATAATAATGTTTTATTCTTTTGCCCACAGCAGATCAATCAGCAGCCATAGCTGCCAGTGTGGTCACTGTCATTGTTTTGATAGCTGTGGTCATCACAGTGGTGGCAATCCTGCTTCTTTTGTATGTCAAGCGATCATACAAGGTGACCATTTCAGGAAGGGCACAAAGCAATGCATTCAGTAAGTAATGAAGGTGTAGGTTCATCAGATGGTTGTTGTTACATGGTTACATCTACATGTAAATGGAATCAAACTGGATTAAAACGTTAAGGATAATCCAATGGAAAATTTGCCACGGATGCTCTACTGTACACAATTTGTAGTATTTACTATTAATAACATGCCATCCTGTAAATATCACTTTCCAACCTTGGCAGAAATGTCTTTTTTTTCTTGTATAATGTCATTGGTTTTCTTAATTTTTGACATTAATATATTATGTTGCAGATAATGTTATATATAGTGATAATGTGGTTGAAATGAATACCGTGTATGATGAAGCTAAGGCAGTGTATGAACCTGTGAAGGACAATGAAGCAAGTGAAGAAAAGGGTCTGGTATGTTGCACTTATTTGTTTTTTTCATGTGTTTGTAACAACATTCAACTACATGTACATGCATGGAATAGGGACAGTCATATGAAGTCCCCTACAATGCTGGCAACACATACAGCACCCTTGAGAGTAATGAATTGGTGAGTTGATAAAATGAGACAAACTTTGCCATTTTCATTTGAAACTACACATCTGTAAGGGATGCATCTCATATGTACATGTACATGTATATGTACTAAGCATAATATGTATAAGTACATGTACATTTTCTGTTTATTTACCATACATGTGGGAATGCTGTGTACTGGTCTGCCCCTACACAAGCACATCGACTTTGACCCCTATAAAGGGATCGTAAAACACAAATAGCAAAATCTATAAAATAGTTCAGTGATTAGCCTCAGGCACCATACATATATAAGGGAGACAAATATAGATTGAATGGAGATGGAGGGGGAGAGGGACTCAGCCATCAGCCACAGCAGTACACAAGTCCCATGACCAACCAATCCTATACGATATTTCTGGCATTTCTTTGCAATTCATGATTTTCCACAAGCAGGCAGGACCCTCTGGGCTTGTCCTCCATTAGCCACCTAACCATGGCCAACGTCATGTTGTGGAATGCAAGCCAACCCAATTAATGTGGTCACTGGTCCCTGCTTCCATGGTAGCAATTGCTCACCTGGCAGGTGGCTGCCTGTCCCTCAGCTAGTGAGCAAACAATGTTGGCAACCTACATAATGCCTGGGGAGTACATACCAATTCAAGGGACCAATGCCAGGGAAAGCATACAGTAATATATTTCCACCACTGCTTAGATGAGTTCTGAGAACATATATGGAAATGATGATGAAGACCCTTACTGCATGCCTCCATCACAAGAGGAGGAATTGTATGGCCAATTGAA
Organism: Spongilla lacustris; assembly: GCA_949361645.1. Lineage (NCBI taxonomy): Eukaryota > Metazoa > Porifera > Demospongiae > Spongillida > Spongillidae > Spongilla > Spongilla lacustris. Next base: position 5,123,337 of record OX442426.1, read on the forward strand.
GCAGCAGAATACTTTGAAGATTCCTAGACATGAGATACAGTAAGTTTCACATTTACATGTTTGGAAATGGAAAGGATACATTGTGTGTAATTAGTGTAATCAACAGGTTTATTAATGACAGAGATGCAGCTGTTATTAAGTGGTTCACACCAATGATTCAGTCAAACCACATTGCATAAATGTACATGTATGCTCACTTGAGATGCAATGCATTTCTTGCGATCAATGTGGTCTCCATACTGATTAAAAAAAACCTAGTTCTCTATACCAGCTAGGGGGTCTGGTGAGCGCTGCAGTAGTGTCAAAGCCCCAGCCACTTTACATGCATATTAGCCACATTTAGGAAGATTGAAAATAATTATATTGTGCACTTTGAACTGGTCGTTAGTATTTCATCATCAATTCAAAAAGATGGCTTGGGGGGGGGGGGGGGGGGGGGGGGGGGGCACAAGTCTCTACCACTAAATGAAAGTAAATCCATTGATTAATGATAGAGGCCTTCAGTTTTTCACACATTTGCAGCTTAGCAAATTGGTTCGGGGCCTGCATGATGTTTTCCAAGAATCTTGGAGTGTACAGAAAGAAATAAACATTTTTTTTTCATTAAGTACATAAACACATAATTGCAAGACAGATGAAAATTTGTCCCATGGTTCCATTTTCTGTAAATTGTGTGCTATTTTCACCAAGTGCTAGTGCTTTATGCTGATGCCATCATTGCCATGTTAAAGTTTCTTTGTACTCCCGACACTGTATTTTAAGATTATCTCGGATTAATTACTTCTACAGTGATAAAACGTACTAGAATATCACAAATTATGAATGTTGGTTTTTATTATTAGGATGGCTCTTATCATTGGGCTACTCCAAACACTGCTTTTATTACCTCAACCCTAAATAACCAGATTGCATTAGATTATACAATGTACACAAATTTATGTATTCATCACAATAACAACAGCACTAACAAATATTGGAGCTGCCCTGAATGCCAGGGGTCCTAGCCACAGCCTATTGGATAATTTGGTACTGTACAGTATTCTAATATCGTCATAATTTCTGGTATTATACTCTTAAACCTGTAGTATTTATTAACTGTGACATCATTCAGGACACAGTCATCATTGGGACATGGCCAGTTTGGAGGAGTCCACATAGGAAAGTGGAGGACACCAAAGTGGGAACGTGAAGTTGCCATCAAAATGCTGGATCCAACCACATCCCACCAGGATGACAAGGTCAAGTTTCTACAGGAAGCTGCCATCATGGCACAGTTCAAACATCCAAATGTCATCCAACTGTATGGCATTGTCACTGATGGACAACCTGTAGGTTGTATGTATATAGTTTCAGTTAGACCTGTAATAAACCTTTACGTTTAGTTGATGCTTGTCATTGAGTTGGCTCACAACAAGGACCTCCGAACACACCTCATGACGTTGAGACCAGAGTAAGCTACACACAGTAATATCTGCTATGAATCATGTACTTCTACCATGCATTGCCAGCCCTGGCCAAATGATCCAGTCTCATGTTCCACAATGTCTGCTAGCCTACTCCCAACAAGTAGCCCTGGGCATGCAGTACCTCTCTAGCAAGTCATTTGTTCATCGTGATCTGGCTGCAAGAAATGTACTTCTCACAAAGACCTGCGTCTGCAAAGTATGTTATAAAAAATGTTTAACATGAATCATCTAACATCAAAAACATATTCATCATTCAAACGCATGCATGGTGTCTCACAATCAAAGAAAATCAATAAAATTTGTCATTTTTGAATAAAATTAAAACAAATAAAAACAAAGTATAAATGCATACATAAATAAAAACGAAAATAAATATAAATTTAAAAGGGATAAATACTCAAATTGTATGCATAAGCTGATGTGGGTAATCCATGCAGGCTCTTCTAGTCGGTCATGAGCTTGTTACATAACAAACACGACTCTGGCCCTTATAAGCCTAACTAGTCATTTCAATGTAAATGTTCTGAACATGATGTATTTAAAACAAAAACACAGAAACTGATATTTATAAATAAAAATATGTATCCCCTTATAGATTATCCAAAAGCTCAATCCTACATACATAATAATTTCAACTTGTCTAAATTATAAAGTTATATTGACCACTCATTTCAAGTTAAAAGTGTTAAATATTAAATGTACATGTATGGTGGGCAGTTTAGTTAATAGCTGCAAACTATTCACTACGTCGGGCATTATGCATGATGGAAATTTTGATTTGTTTGATATTTGCAATGAAAATGGCATAGGCTGGGTTTTAAAATTTTAATCAAATATTGAATACACAATTACAGACTTTCGTTTTTATGACAATTTTACAAATGATATTCCTTGATTGTGGACCACTCAGTAATATTAAATATATAATTATTATATTATGTATAATTATATATATAATTATATATATAATTATATACATGTATATATGCATTTTCGAACCGGCAGATTGCTGATTTTGGTCTGTCCCGTAACCTGGATGAAGAGAACTACTATTTCTCTCATGGAGGGATGATACCAGTAAAGTGGACAGCTCCTGAGGCTATCAGCTATAAGAAGTACTCCACTGCCAGTGATGTGTGGAGCTTTGGGTGTGTGCTGTATGAGATATGGAGCCTTGGGTTCAAACCATTTGATGGGCTAAGCAATGCTGAGGTATGGTATTGTGAATGTGTATGCATAACTAATAACTTAGTCTGCCTCACTTACAGGTTGTCGCTAAGGTAGATACTGGGTACAGGCTACCACCACCTCCTGGATGTCCTCTGCTGGTCTATCAGACCATGATCCACTGCTGGCAAGCTCCTTAAAATACATGTACATACACGTGTATTGCAATGATTCCCTGCAACTTTTCTATCCTCAGGTCACCCAATGCACACACGCGGCCCTCATTCAGAGACATACACTTGTCCCTGTTCCAAAATCAAGAATATGTCCTTCAAATCCCTGAGGAAGCTGCTTCCACACATCCACAAGCAGCAGTACTGGGTGCTCCTCTAGAGGCTGGGGAGAAGATGTACATGGAACTTCAGAACAGTTATCTTAAATGATCTTACTACTATATACTTCATTGCAGTCTAGTAAAGTTGCTACATATAGCTTGCATGATACATTGCTTTATTTTTATTTGTGTGCAGTAAGTACTACATTTTAGTTGAACTGAATTCTCATAGTCATGGTACATGTTTAACTAAATACACACAATGCTTCTTTTTATAGCCGCAAATTAAATTTTGCTGTTTAGGTGAAGCGATATAAAATCATAATTGTTTTTTGCTGAAACAACAGTGGCATAAGCTATGCAGTATATGGTACACATGTACATGTAAGTGACACAAGGACAATGGATTGTCATTATTGTAACTTTAAACATGTACATGTCTACACTTACACCTTACACTACGATAAATACACAACACTGACTGTTTTTGCAATAAAAACTTGAAATCATAACATGTATCATCATAAATATCTTAATTTAATAAGACAAAACAATGGACACATACACACACACAATACAGAGTCACGGGTTGGTGGCAGATCAAGTGCACCAGAACCATGCTAAGGCGACAATACACTTAATTTCATTTCAAGTTTCATAATTGGAGGAGTCAGTGTGGAAGCTCATTGTACTTTTATAAAGGCTGCCACCAAATTAATTACATCATATAAAACGGCGGCTATAAGGAAAGGTTTTATTTGAGGCAAGTAGCTATGTGACTGCCTTAAAAATCCCATAAATTAGGTTTTTACAGCTCTGTTACTGCGAGTCAACTGCGTGTCGTAGGCCTAGCTTGTTTTGAAGCTTAAAATAAAAACGTAGTGGGCCGTAGGTTGCGGTTTTAGTATTATTATGAGGAAGTTTTGTGGGGTTTTTAGCTTCTGACAGGAACGATGTGTAGCATTAACGCTCCTATTTTCATGTTTTGCTATAAGCTTTGTGTGTCGTGAAATAATTAAATGGCTGGAAAGATGTTTCGTCTTGGCAACATGCCGGAAAAAAAACCCAAAGGCTCTCAACAGTCTTGTTCATGAAGAAAAAGCGAGTGGAGGCCTAATAAAACGTCTAAACAATGTTTTGAAACCATCGAGCTTTATTCACCTCCCTCAAAGCTTTCTTAGATCGTTCGGACGTTTCCTGGAGCAGGGGATCTTCAATTACATCAGCTTCAGCCATTACGTGACCGTGTCGAGCATCGAACCAATTTTTGCCAATCCAGTAATTCCATAATCTATGGTTGTACATTCCTTCTTGCATGGTTCCATGCTGAATGTTACTGCAAGACACTCTTATAAATTAGTACTGGAATATATATATTTTCCATTGTAAGGATTACTCCAAAACAATTCTGCATGTCAGTACATGCATATGACTTGGTTGGAAGGTCTCATTTAACTTACAGCTGCTAGGCACATCACTTTTGTATTGTGTATCTTAGAAGGTAGTTGAAATTTGTAATTATGTGCATTGGGTGACAAACAACTGAGCACTTTCCTGGCATCCCTTTTGACAACTGCAACATAAACTTCTTTTAACCTCTGATTAATTTGTGGACCAGGATTATCTTATCTTGTAGGACCATTCATTCTTCTAGAACCTTAATGTCCTCCAAGTCCATCATCTTTTGCAGAATCAGCATCATCACATTCGCTGTTTATAGAACCATCACTTCCTCCACAATTGTAACTATTTATAGAACCATCATATCCTAAATCATCATGTATTTCAATTGATCCTTACCAAAAGTTTTTGTTATAAGAATGACCTCACATGCATGCTTGCAATCCGTAGATACCTGCATGAATTCCTTTTACACTCCTAATCGATAAGCTTTCGGGTTTGCATGACTTCAATCATAATTTTGTTTCTGCTTGGATGGTCTTGGTATTGATTTTGGTTTCTTTTGTAATACCAGCAATTGTTCTGTAATTTAATTGTTCCATGACAGAATTAGAGCATTGATTGTTATGAACACCTTTTAATTTCCTCAATAGGAAGAGTTTCTAGTAAGAGGTATATGATGGATTTAAAGATTTTGTATTTAATCAGTATTATAAAATCATCACTATCGATTCCATGAATTACGCAGTATGGTAAGTGATGCAAGGACAATGGGCTGTCATTATTTGTTAAAAGTTTCATGACACGCATGATTATGTCAGCTCGCGCCTGATAGGGTCTACGGCATGAATAACATAAATACGTGACTACGCACATACAAGCCTACGCACTTGCAAGCCTACGCACATACAACATACAATAGACCTTTTTCATGTGTCACAAGATAATTAACTAGATCACGTGTAATACCGGTGGCGGCCATCTTGGTGCACAGGAAGTGCTTGTAACTATGGTATTGTGTGCAGTTATCGGGTGTTACAACAAGGCCGTAGATAAGGGGGAGCTTGGGGGGGGGGGGGGGGGGGGGGCACGTGCCCCCCCAAAATTTATCACTTTTTTTTTTTTAAGTGACATGCGTGCAATTTCAATATTGATATCTTCAAAGGAGGACTCCGAAGTCCCTACAAACTTCAGGTAATAAAGCTCAGGTAATACTTCACTCAAGCGCTAGTAGCGAGCCTGCAAACCGCAATGCCAGTCGCAGGGATTTTTCCATAATGAGAGGTGTATGATAACGCGCGGCTTACATGTAGGCTTATACGTACAGGGCATGCCTATACACTGACGAATTATAGATATGAATTAATTAGACTGAAATATATGACATTCAGACCTATTGTGCCCCCCCAAAGTATAAAAGTTATCTACGGCCCTGTACAAGCGTTCTGACCGTGGCAAAGATGTCTCGTTCTATCGAATACCTGCTGTTATCAACCACATTGGAGGTGAGCGTGAACGGGAGCTCAGTGAACGACGAAGAGACGGCTTCCTCTTTCAAGGCAAGACATTAATAAAGACGACGCTAGCACTTTGTAGCGGGAAAACCAGCTGCCCTGTATGACGAATTAAACCCAGATTGGTTACCAACCCTGCTTCTTGGTCACTGTAAAAGGGAAAGGGTACTTTAAAACTGCTGTACGAGGCGTGATGAAACGTCGAAAGGAGCAAACGCAAATGGACATCAGATTGCAGATATGCGCTTTGATATCAAAATGGCTGCTGGTCGCGAAGAAGTCCACGAAGAAGAAGTCTGTACATACTGTACTACAGCTTTTGAAGAGGGGGGTGTTGTAGTTGTTGTTGTATTCATAGCCGACCATCAGGTCTGCACGCACGTGCATGTACCTGGTCAAACTAAGCATCACAACACAGCTAAAGTCTTACTAGGCATAGCACATCAAGGTGTATCAAATTGTTAGGAAGGCCGAGTTAGTGACAAATATCTAACAGAAAACTGTGGCATATTAATAAACTTACACCATGAGATATTTTAGCTGACAGGGGGCCGGGGGATTTGATATAGCAGATTCAGTTGCATGGAATGGAACAATGTCATCTCTACATTCCTGCATTTACAAGAGGTAAATCTCAACCCTCAGCACTAGAAATTCATGACACCAGAACCATTGAAAGTTTATGTGAAAAAGAAATACAATATATTACAAAGTACAATTCATTCAGTCATTGAGAATGCTTCACCTGCAATATAACATATCTTCGTATATTATGATATTACATGCATTTCTTGAACCTACGCGTCCTTTAATCAGGTAGTGCATGAGAATCGATTTTCCATGCTCGCACGTCTTTGACCCATGCAGCCGCTAATAAACTGATTGTAAAGACTTATGAGCTTTAAATTGCTTCGAAGTGATGAAGTTTGTTTGCAGTACTAAATAGGATACCAAATCGCTAGCATACAACTCCCCGTTGGATGCCAGCGATTTGGTATTTGACTGAATCAAAAGCTGGATTACCAAGTACAAGTTCAGCGGAGAATGGATCCAACCCGTTACTGATGGTAATCTTGCTGATGTATCGTGCCTTAGCATCGGGGTCTAAGATCTGAAAGAAAACTGAAGCAGAATTAGTTGTCATCGCATGTCGTCTTACGCCAGCTGTGCTCCAAGATGGCGGCTTACGTAAATGACATCATATTTAATGTAACTTGGTCACATGATGAAAAAGGTCTATATCACGCGTAATGATAGCGGTTATCAGTTCAAGGTAGATCAAGATTCAGAGCCATAAGGTAAGCTATACTTTCTGAATACGACGTTTAGCATACATTGTACATGTACATGTACAAGAGCTTGCCACTAGAGATAGGCCCAATCAATTTTCTATAAGTCCCACTTGGTACTTGGTTAAGACCCACTTGAATTGGGTAAAAGGAGTTTTGATCGATGTGGTTTCCCTCCATAACAAACGTCTAGTGTCCAGGTGGAAGTGGATAAAAAATCTCACCGCCAGTCACATATTCCAGCTGACCTTATGGTTCCAAACTGGGTCTTAATAATTGGGCAAGCCAACACCTTTCGACCTGTTGGTTACATCCCCGCGCCGCTTAACCCCACACTCCCTTTGAAAGCGAGCAAGGAGCTAGCTTCACGCACCACAGGGCAGAGAAAACGACGCCGAATGTAATGAACCTGCATTCATTGGCTGGGCCTGTGTATATAACATTTAGTGGTTGAATCCTACAGAGCTTGGGGAGCTTAGTATAGACTTTGGTGTCTATCTCCCAGCTAGCTTCCCGATAAGCCCCTTACTCTTCCAAGGCAAAGTCAGTGATGCGGACTGAACTATACGTGCGGCTGAACCTTCATCTAGTAGGAGCTAATGCCATTAATTTCAGGCCCGGCGCACACAGGGCCGCCGAGAAGGGGGGGGGGGGGGCTGCTGACCCTGGGCCCGTGGTTAACCATGCATGGTTCATGGGGCCCGGGCAAATGGTTAGTTGTTGTTTTGTTTTGATCATATGCAGTGGCGGATCCAGGGGGTGTTTGGAGTCGGACTTTGGACTCCCCCCCCCCCCCCCCCCCCTCGAACCTGAATATGAATGTAGTTAATGTATAATTAGCGTTGGTGAGTTCTACGTTTCTACGGAGAGTTGAGCGTGCACTCCATGAAGTTGCTAAGCAGCTTATTCTTATTGCTTGTTCGTTGGTTAGAACTATATTTTAGTTTTGTAAACTGCAAGAGATACGCAGTTAGTACGCTGGTATTTATGTTACGGCCCAATTTAAAACTTTTGACCCGTTTTAAAACGGGTCGACCCAATTTAAAGCGGGTTAACCCATTTCCAAACCGGTCGACCGGCTTTAAAACGGGCTAATAAATTTTTATCAGAACACGTGGTTTACAATTTCTAAGTGTGCGTTTCTCAGTTCAGTTGCATTTTTTTGGCAGTTGGCTATGAAATGGATATGTACGATCGAGAGAAGGAGTTTGGAGCCTTTCTTGCCGAGAAGTTTTCCTCCAATGATAGAGGAACTAGCGGTGTAGTTTACAAAGACTTTGGAGACAAAATTAAAACCGCCATAAAAGACCCGTCGGCTGTTGACAAGAACTTGCGCTTCTTTGTTAAGAAGAAGGGATTCCAGATTCTGAACATCCCTAGTCTAGGAGCTCGCGATGTTCTTGTTGTTCCAGCAAAAGAGCAGGTACTTCTCACTAAATTGTTTGTCAGTTGTACACAACTATTGATGCGTGTTGTTGCCATTCATCGCACAAAATGTAAAGTTGTAGTGTTTTTGCAACTTCTAGCGTAGGAAACTGAGATAAATGCGTCATTTATATAGGGCTTGGTGGAGGACAATACCGCTATTGATAAGTACAGAAGAGTAGCGCATGTTGAAGAATTCTATGAAATCATTCGTGATGTCCATGAAAAGGATGTGTTACATGGTGGGTACAAGAAGACGTTTGAAAAGGTATGGTGTCATGTCGCCCATGTGTCTGTTACTGAATATGTATTCTTGTGCTCAGTTGCAGAGTTTGTATCATGGGATCCCAAGATGCGTGGTTGAAAAATTTGTTTCTCTGTGCCCATCTTGTCAGCTTCGGAAACCACAGCTATCGACTCCTCCTCTGAAGCCAATCATTGCAAATGGGTTTTTCTGCAGATTGCAAGTAAGCAAATTGTTTGTCCTAGATTTATGTTACAATACTTTGTAATACCTGACCTGCTTTTTACCCTTGGACTGTGTTAACAATTATTATTCATGCCTAATTTTAATTGCATTTACTCTATATATGGAGCACAAGTTTAGGCTTTACAGCTGGCTTCTAGAGCAATGCATTTATTTTTGGGTCAAAATAACATATATGCATGGCAGATTCACACACATGATAAAAGAAATTGACCAGTTTCATGTCAATCACATAGTAGTCCTTTAGTTGTGTGACTGTCACAGTAGTTATAGGCTTTTTTTTCTCTTTTGGAGTGCTACAATGTAGTTGGATCACAGTGTATAGCAGCACCCTGTGCAACAAATAGCCGGAGCCTTTCATTTGTACACTAAAGTTCTTAAATTTCTTTTCTAGATTGATCTGATTGATATGAGGCACCTTCCTCATGGCAATAAAAAGTGGATACTCCACTGTGTGGACCACTGGTCTAAGTTCAATTTTGCACTCACGTATCACTTTGGCTTCATTCTCGGAGTTTTGACAAAAAGCCATCGCTTGTGCAAGCCTTGGGATTTGTCATAGTTAATGAAGATATACATACACAGTTTGATGCTTTTGTTTCATCCATGCCATTACTTTCCCAAGGCTGCTACCTGCAGTGTGGTCCATTGCTGCAGTACTGGAATACGCACATGAGGCCTATTCCCGCCACCATTGTACAATTGTTTGGAGATGAATACCTCTTCCTTCATTATGCGGATGTGGATACTCTATGTGAATGGGTTTTCAAAGCAAGAGAAGAATTTGAGAAACATGATGAATCTGCAGAAGACACTGCTGAACATCCTGTGTAGTCTGAGTTGGAGGAGGGCAGGAAGACTAAGCGCAAATGCACCTCAAGGAAGCCAAAGCTCTGGATGAAATTTGGTGAATTTCAATTGTATGAAGCAGACAGGTAACATTGTAAAAATACGTGGGTGATTATATAAAACATTTATATCATCCTTTTTTGTTCAGATCTATTCTTGAAAACAACCAGTCCTGGTTGAATGACAACATCATAAATGCTGCGCAAACCCTCCTAAAGAGCAAGTATGGTACACCAGGTCTCCAGAATACAGTACTCGCCGCAGCACTCCAGGGCTGTATAGTAGGTGGAGAAGAGTTTGTGCAAGTGTTGAATTCTGGTGGAAACCATTGGCTTACCATATCTACTATCGGTTGTCCCTACTCTACAGTCAAGATATATGACAGCATGTGTTGCACTCTACCAAGTACCACACAAAAGCAGATATGTGCACTGCTTATGACCCATGAACCAAATGTAACCCTGCGTTTCATCAATGTCGACAAGCAGAATAATGCCAATGACTGTGGTCTTTATGCATTAGCATTTTGTGCAGCTCTCTGTTCCGGAGATAATCCACAACACATCACCTTCTCTAACACTGACATGAGAAAGCATGTGTTGCATTGCTTGATGCAAAATGAAATGGAACCTTTTAATGGTAAGATGTTAAAAAGGAAGAAGATGGTAAAGGAGACACAGCTACTTGAAATCATCTGTACATGTCGGAGCATAGAGGATGGTAACATGGTGGAATGCGACGTTTGCAAGGAATGGTTCCATCAAGGGTGTATAACTGTACCAGAAAATGTTTGGAACACGCCTTCAACACCATGGATGTGTGATTCATGCAAGGATAGTTAAATGTACTCAAGGAACTTGCCTTTTTAGATCTGTTTTTTGTGTGCGCTCGTCGTTATTTTAATTTGCTGCATGCTATTTATTTCCAAATCATTAAATTTTCTGAATCTATACACTGTTAACTCATTCAAAACCGGTCAACCCGCTTTAAAACGGGTCAGTTTTGCATATTGGTTTTAAAATCGGTCGACCCATTTTAGAACCGGGTGACCGGCTTTAAAACCGGTCAACCCGCTTTAAAACGGGTCAGTTTTGCATGCATATTGGTTTTAAAATCGGTCGACCCATTTTAGAACCGGTTGACCGGCTTTAAAACCGGTCGACCGGCTTTAAAACGGGCGACCCGTTTTAAAACGGGTCAGGTTTTAAATTGGGCCGTAACATTTATACGTAAATCTTGGTAAATGCACTCCAAAATGCATATGCTAACCCGCCATCGTAAATAGAACGATTCTTACTTTGATTTGTGTACTAGTATTAGTACCCATCAAAGTTGAATGCACCTTGTTGCAAGCTTTTAGAGAAAGCAAAAAGGCTGACTGACCATTGCAATGATGGTAAATTTTAACTGAGTGGCTCAAATAGCCAAAGAAACTAAGTGCATGTAATGTACAACTGATGCAAATCTGCGATGAAACACAGCCATTTAACTCGGAGTGGCACGCATTTATTGGTTATGATAGCCGTTTTTATACATGTACAATCTGTGGAAGTTTACTGCTTGAAGTACGTCATCTGCCGGAAATTTTAAGTGGCTCAAATCAGTAGCAAAGAAAAGCGTATGCATGTAAAACACAGCCTGGAAACCACACCTTAACGGAGTAGCACGCGGTGTTGATGGCATGCCTTAGTTTCCAATCACCCTACATGTACAATCTGTGGAAAAATTGGAATGCGCACCAAAAAACATCCTGCATCCGCCCCTGATATGCGCTTGCTGATGCAATATATACATTGTTTACGTATGTGTTCCGTGCGGTAAAATCATACCTGTACCGTATATGTACATAAATTGTTCGCAAATATACTAAATAAGAATTTTCTGCACACTTCCGATTTCTTTAGCACGGGCAGAACGTTCATTTATAGTACATTGGCACGAGTGCTAAGATCCACAATATTTTAGGATAGATTGACAAACTTGGGAATTTTGGCACACATCTAGCTAAGGCCACAAATTAGGATGCTGTTATGAGCATTCTTTCAGACAGTGTGACGGATTAATGTATATCTGCGCAAGTATCATGCACGTTACCCTGGGGAACATGTATGCAGTGATGCACTACTGCTGCAAACGTTAAAACAATGTCATACATATATGCTGTTCAACGTCTATAGCTTTACTAGAGTAGCTATTGCAGGTATGCTAAATTTGGGTTACCCTTGGGCAGCCCACGAGTATCTCTTCATCATTAATATTATCACAGAGTAAAAATTGATTTAGGCCTATACGCTATAAGCTATACCTATAGCTGGGCATGCGCACTATGCGGCCGCGATAATATACTTTTAAAATATGTTACACCGGTGTAATTTCGCCGCGTGAACTAAAGGCAAATGAATAGTAAAAAAAAAAAAAAAGTTATCTTCAATAGAGTTGCCATGCAGTGCAATTACTTTAATTTCAGTTCCCCATTTCCATTTGATTTGTGGTTAGGTAGTCAGAAACATTCATGTTGTTTAGATGCCTTTATTCAAACTCAGATCAGTTGATACATATAACTTTTTTTTACATGCAGACATACGAAAAAAAAAATCCATGATGATCTTGCATGAGGCAATGTAACCTCGTAGCTTATACACCTATCAATGGTAAGTGCAACCCCCCCCCCCCCCCCCCCCCCCCCCCCCCCCGCCAATCCCGGTACATATGGGAGATTAGTGGGGGATTTGACTGCTAATTGGATTATTGTTCGACCAGCACGGGGGATTTGTCATTGGGTGCAGTCTACAAATGGCGCGCGCTGCGAATGACAAAAAAGTTTCTTGTCTCATTGCCTCCGTATCGATGGATTCTAGACAAAAACGACGAAAATGATATGGAATCAGCAGTCAGGGCATTGTTTAGTGATCGCGAGCTAATCCACAATAGCGTTTTGCAGGTTGTACGGTTGCAACAGGTAAGTGTGCTGTATACTGTGGAGTCGTAGCGATACCTCAAATACGACAGCACTTTAAACTTAACACGAGCGGAACATCAACACAAACAAGCATGCACTTTAAAAAGTATAGTAGAACAACATGTGCACCGTAGGCCTTCTAATTATAATATATTTCAGAATAGACAGGACAGGGTCGAGCAGGGGGTCATTTGACCAGTTATTAACCCCCAACTGTGGGGCATTTGATTTAATAAATGTCAAATCCCCCATATGTCGGGGGGGGGGGGGGGGGGGGGGGGGGGGTTGCATTTACCATTGATAGGTGCATTATTGCCCTGAACAAGCAGTTTCCATCACCTTCTATCACATCAACTTTCAAAGGTGCTCCTAATGCTCCTGTCTTGCGACGTTCACAGTTAGAATTCGGAGTTGGCAGTAGCTGAGGATTGATTGCACTTTTGTTTCCTCCAAGCAGGTGTTGTAGTACAATACCAATTCCATGCAGTAGTGAGTTCACTCACGAACTGAACATCTTTATATTAGTTTTATCATCATTTTTGTGTGACTCACGTTCCTGTTCATCTGAAACCCTCTTGAAACTGCTGTCATTCTGTGTACCATCCAGGTGCTTTCTATCTTGAGTTTCTGCTTCATTATCATCCCTCTTTTTCAATTTCCTGTCCTTCAATAAATTTCTTCTGTTTTCGATTCATCTTCTTTCCATCTACTTTTCTACCCTCTTTCTGAATTTCTGTTTCATCAATATCTTTTTTCTTTCCCCTTCATCTTAACCTCTGCATACCTAAAATGCAGGATGCCTGTTCTACTGGACACTTTTCTTATCATGTCTTGTCTACCTTTCATGATCATTTTCTCTGGGTTGTTAACAGCCGCTTGATAAATACGCATCAATTGCGTTGTAATCGGGTTCGCTGCGCCATTACTTGTGGTGTCAGCATCTTCTACGTCTTTCTCTCCTCCATTCATCGTATTATCTACCGTCATTCCCCATTGCCTGTATCTGCCATTTAGACATATTTCCAGAGCACCATGCACGTGGTTGAGATGCTCTTTGCAGGCTACGATCAGAGTTAAGATTGATATAATTATACCGATTCCAAAATTCAGTCCATCCTAACTAGGTAGCGCGGACCGTAGATTATATGTTACCTGACTGAGTACACCTTACCCGGGTAATTGTTTAGGTAACATGGAGTGTAGAGTACACCATACCTCCAGGCGCGGTGTACTCTAGAGTTAGGTACCGTGTAATCTAGATTCCATTATACCTAGAGTACATTGTACCTATTACACCGGGCCTGAAGTATTGCCATCCTTTCCCGTAGCATCTACCGGTACCAATGAGATGTAGTGTAGGTATATGTATAGTTTTGTGTGTATGCATGCGTAATCTATTTGCACGTATCTAATGCACTCTACATCTGAGCTTGTTTCTCTCCTTACGAAGCACCCATCTCCCTCGATCCCTTCTCCTATATTCATATCTCTCCTTGTTTTGGTTCCACGGTTCGGACAATTCCCTCTTCTCAGGTGTTGCACGTGATGTGGATACTAATTGTGTTTAAAAAAAATAAAATACTGGACCATTGATTCGCATAAATACATGGTTCTGCTTCATATTTTCAGTCATATGTATATATTGAGGGTGCAGAAATACTTTTAAATTAATGGTCATTATCAATTGGCGCCATTTTAGCATGTTCCCTGCTACTGAATTCCATCACTCGACACGAAGTCGATACAACTAGGCGGCTTTATTGCTTTATATGCTTGATTTTGGAAACTGACTTCTGAGACCATGTACATGGTATGATAATGATATGTGTGCCTCCCCTGGAATATCTATAAACCTCACAGATACTTAACACAAATATTCACATCATGCAACTAACTAATCATATTGACACACCTCTCCATCCCAAATCTCTCTCCCTCAGTCCCTCTAGTCTTTTCTCTCTGCCTTCCTCTTTCACACTCTCCCCCCCATCCTCTCTCACTCAGTTCCTATACACTTCCACTCCTTATAACAATGCACGACATGAATTGATAAGATGTGAATGATTTTAAAATTGTATTAGAAGTCCTCTTTATGGTAATAATGGATTGATAAAGTGGTGTCTAAATTGTATGTTGGTATGGTATATAGGTGTATCTCCCTTTTTTTTTAATGCCTAAATACACTATGCAGTTAAAGATTTAATGAAGTGGGATGTATATAATACTTCAAGAAATGCTACTTATGATTTAGAAATTGTATGGTGCAAATATACTTGCACATTCAGGTATGAAGTGGAGGGACTAAATGAACCAAGCCTGCCAAGAAAAGGTTTTATTTGCTTCGTTTGATAGTGAAGTTGACAAATAAGTGCCTGTATTCATTAGCTTGTGTGTTTAGAAATATTCCAAATTCCGTGTGGAATTGCTGTGTTCAGTGGCCACGGTGCTCCAGGTTCCTTTTTTAACACCTACATGTATCAGGGGTACACAGCTTTAGTACTGCAGGGCATGACAAAGACTAGGGGGATAATTTATCCATGCTCAGCTATGTTGCCACTTATCCAATCCCTGTCCATCCCATCCACCTGGATCCAGAACTGGTACACATATCATGTGGCTCCTCTTGTGCATCTAAACTTCATCATAGTTTCAATCTTTATGTGATTTGGGATCCAAATATGGCTACTATCCAGAACTGATGAAGACAGTTCTCCAACAATTATGGATAAAAAGCTATAAGGTTTCCTTTCAAATCTTAGTCATTAGTGTGGAGAAAGGGCATCATTTCCTGGGACATTTTATAGGAGGCGCTGATAGCACAAGCCAGTTTGTAGTGTCTAAGATCAAAGAATGGACTTCAAGTATCATCACACTGAGTAAAGCTGCTGCAATGTTCCCTCAGGCTGCTTTTGCTGCCGTGCATGTCAAAATCCTTTCAATTTGAGTGGACCTTACATATAACAAAAAATAAAACAGTACAGCGTTCAATTCATGGCCACTGCTTTCACACAATTTACATTTGTCTGCAACACAATTCTGAGATGCATTAGAGACCTTTACTTAACATGGCCACAACCTGTTATGGATGAGGTATTGTATTCAATCTTGAGCATGTCTAAAGAGAGGCTAGTTACCTACCACCAGTATGAAGTAAGATATGCACTGGGAGACATATATGGCCTCAATAATGTGCTAAAAGAGCCAGTAGTGCAGTAGGCTAATATTAACCTGGCATGGCACTCCCGCCTTGATTTCAGACATCAGTACCAGAGGGCTATGGCAACCTCAAACAGTAGCATTGCTTGGTGTGCATGTTGTGGACAGTAATGCACCAGTGTACATACATCGTGGCTCCACAGCAGAACAGGAGAAAAGATTACAATTGCACTGCTCAAGTATGCTTGGCATCATTCACACCTTTTGTGGTATCCACTGTCTTGCTTGAATGACTCACCTGAAGAAGTTTACAATATGAGATAAACCTATCGGGCTTTCTTTTGCTGTCCTCAGAGCCACAAATCTTTATCTTCTTGTGACTTGCACCAAGTGAATGAGTGGAGTTCAGATAGATGATGGTGTATGGCCAATGACAGAGTTAACAAGCTTTGATACACACTCTTCTTTGTATTATTTATTATCATTATTCTAAGCATCACTATAATGTACATACATGTATATCCTTATATGTTAAAACCAGCAATGTCTGAAGTTTGAACCTTATCATGCCTGTATAATAATCACTGTGAATGACACATGCTTAGAAAAAATGCTTATGCAATAACCTGATCAACAAATGTGCTTCATACCTCATTAATTATGCCTTTAAGTGTTTTTTAACACATACTTGTATCTGTGTCATCATCATGTACAGATATCTCAAACTGTGTGTACGCTTCCGTGGCATATAAGTGGGTAGTATTATAAATGTATGACAAATCTTTCCTTTTTTATTGCAAACTACAGAATGTGGATTAATCAATGCTCATTACTTATTGTGATTTCAGGTAAGTTTTATAATATACGTACAGCCACATGTGTGCACATACATTGCTTCTACTAACCTTTTTTCCATTGCAAGTACACATACAAGGGATTGCTGCATGTTCATTTGGAAATAACCTCACTCAGCTTACATCCTCATCACGAAGTGGTCTTATTGTGAACACAGCAAATGTAGCACAGTGTCCCGGGAATGCTACCACATGGAACATGTGTTACTACAGTTCAACCACTGACCAGACAAGCACAGTGTACCTTGGTGTTTACAGGTCATACAATACCCAATACACCTTGGTCTCAGGATCACCTTCAAACTACATGATATCAATACCTCAACCTTCATCCAACTACTCTTGCATCAATTTCTCAATACCGCAGTCTCAGCAGTTCATGTTACAAAGTGGAGATATTATTGCAGCATGTGTGCAACCATCAGGTAGTGGACGTCTAGGTATTGTAGCCACCAATGCTCCAACAACTATACCAATGATGATGAATGCTGTATGTGGACCACTATCATCACCACTACCAAGCCCTATTACAGGAACAGGAACAGGATTCACACCACGCTCCATAGCTCTCCATGTATCACTTGGTATTTCATATTCAATTCCTGATGTGCACTTTACCATCTTTTAGTGATGTGTTCATTTAGATGTCAATGAGTGTGCAGTGAACAATGGAGGATGCAGCCAGTTATGTGTGGACAAATCTGTGGGCTACAACTGTACCTGCTACCCAGGTTATGTACTTACATGTACATGTACTTCAGATATGAGGAACTGCTCAGGTGAGCATGGAAAGTAGGAATATGTGTAAAATCATGACATATACTTTGACAGATTGCAATTTTTATTTGCATGCATATTTGTGTATCTCCAAAATCAGTCATCACTTCAAGCACTGTTCCTACAAGCAAAGTTCCTACAAGCACTGTTCCTACAAGCAAAGTTCCTACAAGCACTGTTCCTACAAGCACTGTTCCTACAAGCACTGTTCCTACAAGCACTGTTCCTACAAGCACTGTTCCTACAAGCACTGTTTATACAAGTACTGTTCCTACAATCATTGTTCCTACAAACATTGTTCCTACAAGCGCTGTTCCTACAAACTCTTCTGGTGAGGCAATTATATATTTTGTCGTTATACTGTTGTTCTCATCTTGCCATACAGTGGCAGTCTCCCCCTTGTGATTAGTCGGATACATGTACAGGGAGGAGGGGGCGCAGCTACATGTACATGTACATGGTGCTGTTCAATGTGTATGCATTCAATTTTATAATGGTTGTGTATTAATAGAAACAAAACCAATTAATGCTGACCACATATGGTTGTAAGGCCACAGGTGTTTTGGTGCCCCCACCCTAGCCTAAACTAGCCAGGCTGCCACTGTTGCCATTGAATTGTTCTAAAAGTATACGGCTATGCTGCAATGAATTTGAGTAGGATGGAGTGACACTAGCATATAATCTTTGAAGATTAAATATTTGGCTTTGGCATATTATATAGTAATTATATATTTAAATCATAAATGCTCTGATCAAAACATGTTATTTCTGTGATTAAGTCTTCCTAGCTTTTCCAGACATGTTTTTAGAGTATAGTAATAATTTTAATTCGTCCACTGCATAACAGAACGTACCATCATACGTTTTAATCATCTATGCCTGTACATGCCACTCAGATCAAATCTATTTTCCTGATTACAAGTAATGGCTTTATATGATGATAAGTGCACAATATATTTGCATGTACAGGGTATTAGCTTCACAATCAAAATGCTATTATTTCTATCTATCAGTGTCTGCTGGTGTCTAGTTCACTTAATGAATTCACCATTACTAGTTGCCATTATTTAACACATGTACGTTTACACAATACAAATTACATGTTAATGGGATTCCTATTTCAATTCCTACTAAAAGTTTAATCTAGCCTAAGAAACATATTTACATATTCCAAGTGCCAGATTAACAAATGAATGTCTCTGGGCTTTTTTAATTTGTTGTCCTAACCTTGCGTGATACAAAGTAAATGAAGTCTAAAACATAACATTTTACTGAACAAACTCCATATTAATCTCAAAATACAAATAGAAATCTTAATCGGCTAATTTTCTGCTACGCAACTCTGAGCTGTTCCCCTTTATCTACTCCTGCTTATTCAACCTCTTCTTCCCTCTATTTTCATGACACCATCATTATCTCGGCAGAAGGGGTACAACAAGGTGACCCTCTTGGTCCTTTGTTGTTCTGCCTTGTTATCTTTCCTTTGACATGGGTGTTACATTCTGAGTTTCATATATTCTACCTTGATGATGCAACCTTAGGTGGCAATGAGCTAATATATGTGATGATTTTAAGATGATTGAAAGAGCAGCTGCTGTGGTTGGCCTGGAGCTTAACCATCACAAATCAGAACCCATATGTGCAGATCAAGCTGGTCTTGCTCATTTGCACTTGGCACCTGACCTTTGTAGGGTCAGTCCCCACACTGCTACTTTGCTGGACTCACCAATTGCTTGATCCATTGATGAAGCCTTGCGCGAATAAGTGGAAGCTCTCAAGAAAATGAAATCATGCTGAGTCTCCTGAGCAGCCAGGTTGCCTTGCTTCTGCACCACACCCATTTTCCATCCCTAAGATTTTGTATATCCTCAGGACAGCACCTTGTTTCACATCTCCTTGCTTACCAGTTTATGATGCTGGATTGTGCAGCACTCTGAGTGAGGTTCTGAATGTCAATTTTTCATGTGAGTCAGCTTCGTCCCAGGCCACTCTGCCAGGCTGAGTCTATTTTGGTGGTATTGGGGTTCGTAGAGCTTCTCAGTTTGCAACTTCTGCCTACTTGGCCTCAGCTTCTGGTTTCTATGACATCATCAATTAAATTTTGCCTGCTTGGTTTTCTGACGTTCCATACATAGCTGTTGATGCCGCTGTTATTCAGTGGAGAGAGGGTCACAACAATCCACCTCCTGTCTCTTCTTCATTTTCCAGACAAAAGGCTTGGGACCTCCCTCACGTGTAAGAGACATATCATCGATCAGCTCTTACAGGGTGCCTCTGACTGCAGGTCTCGTGCCAGGTTACTGGCAGCAGCCATTAAAGAGTCTGGGGCCTAGTTGTATGCCCTCCCTAGGCCTACGGATGGATAATCACACAACCCAGATAGTTGTTGGTCTCCATCTGGGTACACCACTTTGTCAACCCCACATCTGTCACCACTGTGGAGGTCATGTTGATGCCCTCGCTACTCATGGGCTCAGCTGCATCAAAAGCCAAGGTCATTTTTCTAGGTATGCTTCTATCAATGCCATCATACACAGGTCACTAGCTGCAGTTAATGTACCATCAACCCTTGAGCCCACTGGCCTATGCAGATCAGATGTAAAATGACCTGATTGTTATATTGCGCCATGGAAGTCTGGCCAGTGTCTTTTTTGGGACTTTACATGTACTTGTGTTGACACCTTTGCACCATCAGGGTAGATAGAGCTGTAGCCACAGCTGCTGAAGCCAGAAAGAGGGAGAAGTATGCTCTGCTGTCCACATCCCATCAATGTGTCTCAATTGCAATTGAGACCTAAGGAGCCCTTAGCCCTGATGCTCTCAGTTTGCTCACTGATATCAGCAGGCATCAGAAGAGCATCACACATGGCAACCAGTCCTTCTCATTCCTTCTCCAGAGAGTGTCCATTGCACTCCAGCACGCCAATGCTGGATACCCCAAGTAGCATGTAGCTTATATAGTATATCCCTGTGTATTTGCTTACTAGTGTACACACACATGTACATGTAGGCCTGTTACTTCTGCTGTAATTGATGCCTTTTAATGAACACAGTATTTATTTTTTAAAATTAAAAATATTAAAACTTTCTAGTATGTTCCAATGTGTTCTTAGATACCAGCTACTATGTATAAGAGGTTTTAGGTCTTTATTTAGCTCGTCTCTGCAGAGTGTAAATTTAACCCTAGCTGGTTTATGAACTTTCTTTTGCTCTGTTCTATATGATATGTAACACATACTCTATACTTAAGTTTTTAAACATTTTAAAAAGATATCGTACATGTATATAGTATACACATACATGGGAGTATGTATTTATAAAGAGGTAACAATTATCTGATAGATCAGAACTGTATCTAATAGCCAGGCATTATTATACAATCACATTTATTATGGCATATTTGTAAATTGCACTGTAAACTAGTGTCTTCTCTGAATCTCAGCACTGCAGAACCCAGTGTCAGCAGCTACAGGCATCACCATCATTGTCACCACCATCATTGTATCCTGCTTAATAGGTAAGGACTCTGTCCACAAATTATCTCTATCATTAATATTAATTATTACTATCACATCATCATTTTAGCTGTAGTGGTGACCACTGCTGTAACAATTAGCATCATTCTATGCAGAAGAAAATACCACACAAAGATGTTAATGTCAGATACTGCTGCTGTGGGTAAGTTCATGGAATATGGTCATCTATATATTGATACAATTTTAGATAAAAGCAGAATTGTAAATACTACTGAAATGGACATTGCCTTGGATGCCACATCACCAGGTATTAACACCACACCTATCACTGCACATTGTGATGATGTAACACTGGAAGCAAATGAAGCATATCAGAAAAGAGATGAAATAACACAACTAAATGAAGCCTATGGAGTGCACCCAAGTGATCAGTATTCAAAGATAGCTTCTCCATTTGATGAAGGCTACTTGTATGTAGTGCACTCAGGAGATATGTTTCCAATATCTCCAAATGAAGCATATGGAGTGCACAAGCCAGATCTGCTGACCGCATCTTCAAATGAAGCCTATGGAGTGCATAATATGAACTGAATTACATCTCGAACATTAGGGCATCCAATGTATACTTGCTATGTGAATGTCTCTTAGTCCAACATCATTTCAATTTGCTTGAACAATCATGAATTGGTTGGTTGTGTAAATAAGTTGATTTCTAGAGTCAACATTATTCAAATGTAAACTATATTAAATATATTAAATTATCAACCATATTATATTAATTACATCTCCATGGTGTATGTGATTATTTTGACCACAAAAGTGATCCAATTCACATAATTGACACAATTGGGAAGTTGGTGGGACCAATCAAAATTGCATGTGCCAAAACATATAATTATAATTATAACTGCCTATTATCTTTGTTGGGTTTGATATCCATCAGCATTAGAGCTGAACCTATCATGCTCGGATGGCAAACAACCTGATGGTGTCACGACTGCACAATGGAAATCCAAATCAGGATATCCACTTGTCTGGGATGTCATATGTCCTTACACATTTGCAACCTCAGCTCATACATAGGCAACATCAGAGGTAGGAGCTGTTGTGGCATAAAAAAGAAGATTTATAATGAGATCATAGCATGAACACATCTATTCTGTCCCATTGCTATGGAGACATCGGTGAGGTATCTTTGCCCTAGATGCCTCTGCAATTCTATGTGGTTATCACACCTGAATCAAAAATACATTCATCCAGCGAGCCTAACATAAAGGCACACCTGTTACAAACCTTTCTGTTGCAGTGCAGAGGCAATGCAGTATCTGTCCTGGGGTGTGCTGGTTTAGATTTAGAAGTAGTGTAGTTATATATGTCTTGAACTTTGTGTTTGTGTTTCCTTTATTCTGTATCTTGTGTTTTGCATTTGAGCATATATACAATATTTAAAAAACTGGATTAGACCAGGTTTGCTGGTGAGAGAGCAGCAAAATTCGAGTAAACAGAAAGAGGAAACATTAATAGTGTTGTACTAAGGTTCACAGTGCCATCACCGTCATATTTTAAGCATGCAGGGGCCATCACCTGACATGCCAGTCGGTGTGGGAGGGTAGATAGTACCCATGTGTGGAATGTCCCCCTGGACATTCTGCACTAGGGCAATCTGTACCCCCCCCCCCCCCCCCCCCCCCCCCCCCCAGGGTCAAATGTCCACCCCCTCACCCTCGGACACTCTACACTAGAACATAATGTCCTACCTATAAGGTACAAGACATTTCTTTCCCTAGCTCTCTGTGTGTATGTACATGTATGTTATAAATAACATTTGTGTGTATGTATGTTATAAATAACATTTGCACATGCATGCATAGATGATATACTGACAGCGAATTTTTAGCACATATGTCATTTGAGTGACCCATGCATGATGGCGACTGGGGACGATGAGTGCGAGCAAGTATACATATTTCTGAATAATCACTGCTTCCTTGAGGGTTGTGGAGCTACATGGTTGAAAATGGGCAAAGATGGATGAATGGAAACACGACTAGATACTAGATGGCAGGAACAGCTTGGGGCACCCTAAAATATATAAATTGAGAAATTATTTTAGCTCATTAGTTAATAAATGGAACAGTCCAGTACACACCATACAAAGAATAGGAAAAAAATTCTGTCTTTAACAACATATTTTTATCAGAGATGGCATGGCTATAAAATTGACAGGGGAAAGATAAAACGAAATTATTCTCAGGGAATTAAAACACTAGACATCCATGCAATGAAATAAACGTGAGCTATTCTTAATGACCAACTTGGCATGATATCTTCCATCATACGTAATACCGCGTCCGTGAAATTCGAGCACTTTTTTTAAGCCCATTTTGTCGAACTACTTAAAACAAAAAATAGTCTTATTAGGTCCCTCACAAATAAATAATATTAAGTGTTTAGAAACAACTCTCAGCATAGCGTATGGCACAATTTGCAGTATCAGGACCCACGATAGTGGGTCCTATGTAGGATTGCCTTTGTGGGCGTGGTTTTCGATCGATCGTTTTAAAACGGTAACGAAGCGTTGCCTTTACTCGCCAGCTCGCATATAATCAATCACAAACATGACAGATATGCACATATAACGTGAGCTTCACTAAACAGTGCCGTTTACTTGCAGTGACAACAGGGGTGGATCCAGGATTTCAGAAAAGGGGGGGGGTTGTTAATGAATAATGATTAATAAATGAGGGGGAGAGTGCGCTCACAGGTGTTTGCGGCCATATATTTTGTGGACAGTAGGTTTATAACCCGAAATATTGAAATGATTACGTATTCCCTTAGCAACGTCCTAGACAACCAGAGCCAAGAAACGTGAGCCTCCTGTACAAAAACAGGAATTATACCAGCGTCATTTAAAACCTCGAAACAAAAGAAGCATCATCTTTCTACAAATACTGCGTTTCTCGTGTTACAGTTTTGACGCTACGGCAAGTTATGGTTCGTGAAAGCGGGTAACCCTCGACGTACCTCTCCACTTTGAAATAAGTTTTCCACGCTCCCGACCGGTAAAAAGTTTTGATTCAAGTAAATCTTAGAGATAACAGAAGGTACTAACTGATTCCATTATCTGCTTATAGCCGCCTTTTTTTGGGCTAGAGATGCGTATTGCTGAAATATCGTGAATTTAACGGTATACGTATCAGGAGATCGCTGCCACGTTTTGTGGATCTATAGGAAGCAGGTGCTCCTTCATAATCAAGGACAGTCTTCTAACTGGGTCATGTACCGAATGGTACGTACGTTGCAAGAAGTCAACTTGGTATGGATGGACTCTGCTCCTTTCTCCCTCAGACGATCGGTTGAGAGCTGGTGGAAGCCAGTGACTGTGTGACATGCTGTCTGCACATCAGCATCTGAAGGTCCAGGTTCTTCTGCACACTTGTGAGTGCTGTACTCACCAGCCCGTATTTCCTTTCCACATGTTTGCTGGCAATGTACCACTAGCAAGGTCTGAATGAATGGTGGTGTGGGCTTCAGCGGTGAAGGAGCCAAAGGAGTGTCCATGATGCAGCATGGACACTTGATCTTACTGCAGTTGGAAGCCATGAACCTGTGTATGATATGTCGATGCAGCCAGTGCCCCACATCAGTGGCGTATCCAGAGAGGGTGCTTCGGGTGCTTGAGCACCCCCCTCGGCCAAAATTGTAACCATTAATTATTAACGATAACGTATTTGCTGTGCGCCAAACAAAGGCCCCCACTTTTCGTATCGGACTTGAAGCAAACTGCCCCCCCCCCCCACTTTTCGTATCGGACCTGAAGCGAACTGCACCCCCCCCCCCCCCCCCACTTTTCGTATCAGACTTGAAGCAAACTGCACCCCCCCCCCCACTTTTCGTATCGGACCTGAAGCGAACTGCACCCCCCCTCCCCCACTTTTCGTATCGGGCCTCACTTTAAGCACCCCCCTCACTGAAATCCTGGATACACCACTGCTACATGGTAGCTCCAATGGTTCAGTGGTGCACAATTGTCAGGCACAAGGGACACTGAAGTTGGTCCAGTACGTCTGGATTGTTGGTACTGGCAAGTATATGGTCTTGTGCTGAGAAGCCTGTCTGCATGGCAGGGGCTATTCCGCGTAAATCTGAGCTGCACTATTGTGGGCTGGACAGCCTGCATGTGGTGGTTTAGGATGACATATCTGAGTACTATCACATACACATGTACACGCAGCATATAAAATTATAATATCACCATGCAGTCAACTTCTGTGTGGGCCTTCCACTCAAAAGGAATACTGTTGGGCCCATGTTTGTGGTATCACACAAAGGATGGTGGGTGGGTGGGTGCATGTCCAGGGAGGTGTTGATAAGGAATTTGGAGTGCAAATCCTTTGCAAACTGTATGCAGTTATATGTTTTCCTCTTCTTTTTGGCTTTATCCTCCACTAAGAAGCTGCCACACACTCTGCATCGCTCTTCAACTTTCTTTGCGTGTATCTCCATTCTTAAATACTGAAATTATTCATAAAAACTCCTGCCTTATTCTGAAGTTAAAAAAAAAGGCGGCTATTTATGAGTGATATGAATATACTCTCCTATGTGTGCTGATCATTATATTACTCGCTTACAGATTTCTACCGGTTGGTTCGTCCACAAAGACCGCTCAAGTACACCCCGTCTTTTCCCGCCAAAGTTGCATTGATGTGAAAACGGGCTGCGCAGAACCACTCATAATAAATGTAGTGCTTGGGCAATTATGGCTTACGTATAGCTGTGGTAGAGTGTTTTCATGAGCATTTTCTCTTCTCGGAATGTCATAAGACGAGTATGATATAGGCTCGCAAAAACAGATATCGTATAATGAGATGCGGCTAGAATTTTTTTTGGTGGCTAATACTAAATTACGGTATCGCTTAATTATCCAACCTACTGTCCAGCCGCAAACATCTGTGCGCTTGGGGGTACCCCGCCCGCCCAGCTAGGGGGTCTGGGGGAGCGCTGTAAGCTCCCCCAGCGGGGTGTGGGGCGGAGCCCCAGACGCCAACGCTTTTTTTAAATATAATTCTCAAAACACTACATAAAACTGCGTGCAAAAACGGAAATTGTATATTCTTTTCATGAATCAGCAATTTACGAATAAGAATTGCTGGATCTATGTACTACAGTCGGATGCTTGAAACAGTAGACCAAAAGATGTTGCATATGTTTTGATCCTTCTCATTGATTAACTAGCTACTTCGGCGATATCTAGCAAGCGCATTGCCATTTACATGTATACGGTGCCTGTCACGAAAAATTTGGTCCGGGAAAAAAATCGGTCCGGCCGGACCAATTTTGGCGACCAAAAGTGGTCCGGCCGGACCGAAAATGACGCCAAAATTTGTCCGGGCAAACCAAAACTGGTCCGGGCACATAACACCTTGAACACGTGGAGCATTCGTTTTGAAAATGGCTGATTCAAGTGAAGAGGGAGATGCCAAAAGTGCGGGGGATCTAGTAGAAGAAGCATATGAGTACTTGGTAAGAAATGTGTACCCTGTGGGTGCAAGCGTAGCGCGCAAGCGGTGCATACGAAGAAAGGCTCAGAAATTTGTTGTGAAAGATGGAGAAATGTACTTTAAGAAGAAGAAGAAGGGCAAGGTTTGTTCATTTTAATTTGGCTAATGCACACCTACTGTGTCGTCCGCACGTCATGGGTTGAGCTTAATTATTATAGATAATGGAAATACGATTTGTCGGAGTTAAGAAAGAGCAGCGTCGTATTCTGAAGGCTTGTCATGTGGATCCGATGTCCGGGCACATGGGAGTGAAGCGCACTTTGAACAGGATCAGCGAGCGGTTCATTTGGCCTGGAATGGTCAAAGATGTGAATGATACGGTGAGCGGACATGCAACTTAGATTTTTAGTAATAGATTTCTATAAAGTCCATACCTGAATTTAAATAACCGCAGGTCGCCAAATGTGACATCTGCCAGCATGCAAATCGGAAACACATGCATACAGCCCCAGAACTACACCCGGTTCCAGTGAAGTCACCATGGAATCTCATTGGCATTGATTTTGTTGGGCCACTTGTGAAATCTAAGTCAGAAAATCAATAGATCCTGACTGTGTGTGACTACATCTCCAAATGGGTAGAAGCAGTCCCACTTCCATCTAAACATGCAATTGGAGTTGCCAATGCACTCTACAAGGTAGGTCAATGAAGCAACGTTTTCCTATGTGTAATTACATTATAATTGCATTTACATTGCAACTGAGATATATACAGGGTGTCTACGAAAGAACGCAACGCTTTTGAAAGGGAATAACTTTTGATAGGATTAAACAAAAAATCTCATATTTTGAAACTGAGTTGGTCGGTTTCCTCAAATTTTTTTCCATCCTTTTAATTGATACATTATTAATCATGCTAATTAATTTTAATAAGCACAATAGATTAGCTGATTTTGAAAGTTCGTATGTGTTCACGTATCGATCGTGAAGCTTCGTTCAAAATATTGGATTTTTTTCACATTCACAACTAAAACTGCAACCCTCTACCTATTTCTCTTTGCGTACGCATGCGCACACGACCTCGTCCTAAGACTTAATTCTGTGATAAAATAACCAATCTCAACACGTGATACAATTCGGAGGCGGATCTTCTTTTTTATTTTAATGCAATGCCCCACCTCCTTCGTGGGTGTTACGAGTCAGTGCCAATTAACATGTTTACATCCGATGTAGTGCGCACCAATTAGCACTATCGTACAGACAGGCACTAAACCGAGCGGCAGGTACTACGGGTTGATATGAATTTGACATGTAATGCCATTCTGTGAGTTAGGAAACGGAGACGCACACGTTAAACTGTTATTACACAGTACACGCAAAAATGTGCTGGTTGGTAGACTATCGATCAAATTCTTAGGTATCTGACTAATGTTTCAAGCCTGCAGCTAGGTTTTAGATAAGTTATTGTTTTTTTTCTTTAAAGAGAAGGCATCCCACATCATTTTTTTTTAACGACTTAGACAAGCCACTGCACGATGGTTTCATTTTCATTGTATTACTTTGCAAGCCTGTTAGCTGGGTATGGTTGATTTATGTGATTTCATTTCATGGCATTCAGTAATGAAATTTTTGGATGATTAGGATGACTAGTTTTTTTTTTTTGTTGTTGTTGTTGCACACAAATGAGCCTATTAGCTGGTTTTCAAATCATGTCTGTGTGTGCATAAATATTGGTGGATGCTTTGCTTTAGTATAGACTCTTGTTATGTACCTTTAAAAAGACAACTTATGAGGGTGTAGTTTAAAAATGTTGCAAGCTTTTGTGTATAGAAAATGATTATGGTACTTGGAATTTGCAAAAGCATCCTTTGACATTAAGTTGCAAGTGCAATACGGACTATGATAGGGAAGAATGTTATTTAAGAGGATCATAGTGTATGTTAAAGAATGTTCTTGGAAACCTGTGAGCTTTTAGCTGTGTCTATTGTTTCTTTGAAAGTAAGGTTAAGGTAATCTCTGTTTAAAAATACACCTGCAGGTTTTGGATGTTGGGGAATGTTGCGGTTTTTGTTTAAAGAAAGGTGTGCTTTGCATCATTGTTTAAAATTCTTGCTGTTGCTTATGTGCTGGTTGGTAGACTATCGATCAACATGTTTCAAGCCTCCAACAAGGTTTTAGATAAATTTTAAGAGAAGACATCTCAGATCAAAAAAAATTTAACGACTTAGACAAGCCACTCATGGTTGCATTGTCAATGTGTTACTTTGCAAGCCTGTTAGCTAGTTCCCATATCATGGTGTGCTTAAGTAAGGGTAGGGTTGATTTATGTGATTTCATGGCTTCAGTAATGGAATTTGCTTGCAATAAGTTGTAATTTTATATAGCTATTTCCTTACCATAATGTGTGCTAACTGCTGCTTATGGATATAGACCCTCTGCTTTAAGAGTTCCTTCATGCAGAGTGTGCTTAAATTTCTAATTTTGCAACCCATTAGATGATCGATTAGAGATGAATCAAAAAATCCTTTTTTTAAAGCACCTAAGATGAGTGCTGTTTTTTAAGATAGGTTGTGCTTAATAAAGTCATGAGTCCTATAGCTAGTTACTACAAATGTAGATCACAATCTGTGCTGTTGCTTAAGCATGGATACTAGGCTTCCATGTCTAGGAGATACCTGTTATGATTTGAAGAATTACTTTAGTATCGACTAATGTTGCAAGTGGTTTTGTGATGCTTGGATTTAAGAGTGGTGTTATTTCGCCATGTTGTGAGCAATTGTGTGTCGAATTAGTAGTAGCATAAAAAGGGTTAAATGTTTGGGAATTCAGCTGTACGTCTTAAGAAAGCATCATGTTTTGTTAGCTACATGTAGTTCACAGATTATAATATGCTTATGAGTACTACATGTACATGTACATGTACAGTTGCAAGCCTAGCTTTTAAAAGTTCGAATAAAAGTGTGCCTTCCTACCCCATCCTGTCTCCTCTTGGTCTTAAAATAATTTTCTGTATTTGATGCGTGAGTGTTGCTTATGAGTACTACCTGTTGAGGACCCAGTATAGCTATCCATCTTTTCATTGCTTAACAAAGACTTCCTTCTTTCCTTCACCTAGCTTCCTGTCCCCTCTTGATCATAAAATAATTCTCTGTGTGAGTGTTGCTTATGAGTACTACCTGTTGAGGGCCCAGTATAGCTAACCCTATTTTTATTACTTGAACAAGACTTCCTTGATTCCTACCCCATCCTATTTCCTCTTGATCTTAAAATAATTCTCTGTGTTTTCATGGTGTGTGAGTGTTAGCTTATGATTACTACCTGCTGAGGACCCAGTATAGCTAAGCATCTTTTCATTGGTTAACCAAGGCTTCCTACTTTCCTACCCCTTCCTGTCCCCTCTTGATCTTTAAATAATTCTCTGTGTTTGCCTGGTGTGTGAGTGTTACTTATGAGTACTACCTGTTGAGGACCCAATATAGCTAACCACCTATTCATTGGTTAACCAAGGCTTCCATCTTTCCTACACTTAGCTTCCTGTCCCCTCTTGATCTTAAAGTAATTCTCTGTGTTTCGTGTGTGAGTGTTGCTTATGAGTACTACCTGTTGAGGACCCTGTATAGCTAACCATCTTTTCATTGCTTAACCAAGGCTTCCTTCTTTCCTACCCCTTCCTGTCCCCTCTTGATCGTAAAATAATTCTCTTTGTGAGTGTTGCTTATGACTACTAACTGTTGAGGGCCCAGTATAGCTAACCCTCTTTTTATTACTTGAACAAGACTTCCATCTTTCCTACCCCATCCTGTCTCCTCTGGACTTAAAATAATTTTCTGTGTTTTCATGGTGTGTGAGTGTTGCTTATGAGTACTACCTGTTGAGGACCCAGTATAGCTAACCATCTTTTCATTGCTTAACAAAGACTTCCTTCTTTCCTTCACCTAGCTTCCTGTCCCCTCTTGATCTTAAAATAATTGTCTGCGTGAGTGTTGCGTTTGAGTACTACCTGTTGAGAACCCAGTATAGCTATCCATCTTTTCATTGGTTAACCAAGGCTTCCTTTTTTCCTAACCCTTCCTGTGCCCTCTTGATCATAAAATAATTCTCTGTGTGAGTGTTGCTTATGAGTATTACCTGTTGAGGGCCCAGTATAGCTAACCCTATTTTTTATTACATGAACAAGACTTCCTTGATTCCTACCCCATCCTATTTCCTCTTGATCTTAAAATAATTCTCTGTGTTTTCATGATTAGCTTATGATTACTACCTGTTGAGGACCCAGTATAGCTAACCATCTTTTCATTGGTTAACCAAGGCTTCCTTCTTTCCTACCCCTTCCTGTCCCCTCTTGATCTTTAAATAATTCTCTGTGTTTGCCTGGTGTGTGAGTGTTACTTATGAATACTACCTGTTGAGGACCCAATATTGCTAACCACCTTTTCATTGGTTAACCAAGGCTTCCTTTTTTCCTACACTTAGCTTCCTGTCCCCTCTTGATCTTAAAATAATTCTCTGTGTTTCGTGTGTGAGTGTTGCATATGAGCACTACCTGTTGAGGACCCAGTATAGCTATCCATCTTTTCATTGCTTAACAAAGGCTTCCTTCTTTCCTACACCTAGCTTCCTGTCCCCTCTTGATCTTAAAATAATTCTCTTTGTGAGTGTTGCTAATGACAACTAACTGTTGAGGGCCCAGTTTAGCTAACCCTCTTTTTATTACTTGAAAAAGACTTCCATCTTTCCTACCCCATCCTGTCTCCTCTTGATCTTAAAAAAATTCTCTGTGTTTACATGGTGTTTGAGTGTTGCTTATGAGTACTACCTGTTGAGGACCCAGTATAGCTAACCATCCTTTCATAGCTTAACCAAGGCTTCCTTTTTTCCTACCCCTTCCTGTCCCCTCTAGATCTTTAAATAATTCTCTGTGTTTGCATGGTGTGTAAGTGTTGCTTATGAGTACTACCTGTTGAGGACCTACTATAGCTATCCATCTTTTCATTCGTTAACCAAGGCTTCCTTCTTTCCTACCCTTCCTGTCCCCTCTTGATCTTAAAATAATTCTCTGTTAGAGTGTTGCTTATGAGTACTACCTGTTGAGGGCCCAGTATAGCTAACCCTATTTTTATTACTTGAACAAGACTTCCTTGATTCCTACCCCATCCTATTTCCTCTTGATCTTTAAATAATTCTCTGTGTTTGCCTGGTGTGTGAGTGTTACTTATGAGAACTACCTGTTGAGGACCCAATATAGCTAACCATCTTTTCATCGGTTAACCAAGGCTTCCTTCTTTCCTACCCCTTCCTGTCCCCTCTTGATCTTAAAGTAATTCTCTGTGTTTCGTGTGTGAGTGTTGCTTATGAGTACTACCTGTTGAGGACCCTGTATAGCTAACCATCTTTTCATTGCTTAACCAAGGCTTCCTTCTTTCCTACCCCTTCCTGTCCCCTCTTGATCGTAAAATAATTCTCTTTGTGAGTGTTGCTTATGACTACTAACTGTTGAGGGCCCAGTATAGCTAACCCTCTTTTTATTACTTTTGAACAAGACTTCCATCTTTCCTACCCCATCCTGTCTCCTCTGGACTTAAAATAATTTTCTGTGTTTTCATGGTGTGTGAGTGTTGCTTATGAGTACTACCTATTGAGGACCCAGTATAGCTAACCATCTTTTCATTGCTTAACAAAGACTTCCTTCTTTCCTTCACCTAGCTTCCTGTCCCCTCTTGATCTTAAAATAATTGTCTGCGTGAGTGTTGCGTTTGAGTACTACCTGTTGAGAACCCAGTATAGCTATCCATCTTTTCATTGGTTAACCAAGGCTTCCTTTTTTCCTAACCCTTCCTGTGCCCTCTTGATCATAAAATAATTCTCTGTTAGAGTGTTGCTTATGAGTATTACCTGTTGAGGGCCCAGTATAGCTAACCCTATTTTTTATTACATGAACAAGACTTCCTTGATTCCTACCCCATCCTATTTCCTCTTGATCTTAAAATAATTCTCTGTGTTTTCATGGTTAGCTTATGATTACTACCTGTTGAGGACCCAGTATAGCTAACCATCTTTTCATCGGTTAACCAAGGCTTCCTTCTTTCCTACCCCTTCCTGTCCCCTCTTGATCTTTAAATAATTCTCTGTGTTTGCCTGGTGTGTGAGTGTTACTTATGAATACTACCTGTTGAGGACCCAATATTGCTAACCACCTTTTCATTGGTTAACCAAGGCTTCCTTTTTTCCTACACTTAGCGTCCTGTCCCCTCTTGATCTTAAAATAATTCTCTGTGTTTCGTGTGTGAGTGTTGCGTATGAGCACTACCTGTTGAGGACCCAGTATAGCTAACCATCATTTCATTGCTTAACCAAGACTTCCTTCTTTCCTATCTCTTCCTGTCCCCTCTTGATCGTAAAATAATTCTCTTTGTGAGTGTTGCTTATGACTACTAACTGTTGAGGGCCCAGTATAGCTAACCCTCTTTTTATTACTTGAACAAGACTTCCATCTTTCCTACCCCATCCTGTCTCCTCTTGATCTTAAAATAATTTTCTGTGTTTTCATGGTGTGTGAGTGTTGCTTATGAGTACTACCTATTGAGGACCCAGTATAGCTAACCCTATTTTTATTACTTGAACAAGACTTCCTTGATTCCTACCCCATCCTATTTCCTCCTGATATCAAAATAATTCTCTGTGTTTTCATGGTGTGTGAGTGTTAGCTTATGATTACCACCTGTTGAGGACCCAGTATAGCTAACCATCTTTTCATTGGTTAACCAAGGCTTCCTTTATTCCTATCCCTTCCTGTCCCCTCTTGATCTTAAAATAATTGTCTGCGTGAGTGTTGTGTTTGAGTACTACCTGTTGAGGACCCTGTATAGCTATCCATCTTTTCATTGGTTAACCAAGGCTTCCTTCTTTCCTACCCCTTCCTGTCCCCTCTTGATCGTAAAATAATTCTCTGTGTGAGTGTTGCTTATGAGTATTACCTGTTGAGGGCCAAGTATAGCTAACCCTATTTTTATTACTTGAACAAGACTTCCTTGATTCCTACCCCTTCCTGTCCCCTCTTGATCTTTAAATAATTCTCTGTATTTGCCTGGTGTGTGAGTGTTACTTATGAGTACTACCTGTTGAGGACCCAATATAGCTAACCACCTTTTCATTGGTTAACCAAAGCTTCCTACTTTCCTACACTTAGCTTCCTGTCCCCTCTTGATCTTAAAATAATTCTCTGTGTTTCGTGTGTGAGTGTTGCTTATGAGTAGTACCTGTTGAGGACCCAGTATAGCTATCCATCTTTTCATTGCTTAACAAAGACTTCCTTCTTTCCTACACCTAGCTTCCTGTCCCTTCTTGATCTTAAAATAATTCTCTTTGTGAGTGTTGCTAATGACAACTAACTGTTGAGGGCCCAGTTTAGCTAACCCTCTTTTTATTACTTGAAAATGACTTCCATCTTTCCTACCCCATCCTGTCTCCTCTTGATCTTAAAAAAATTCTCTGTGTTTACATGGTGTTTGAGTGTTGCTTATGATTACTATCTGTTGAGGACCCAGTATAGCTAACCATCCTTTCATAGCTTAACCAAGGCTTCCTTTTTTCCTACCCCTTCCTGTCCCCTCTAGATAATTCTCTGTGTTTGCATGGTGTGTGAGTATGAGTACTACCTGTTGAGGACCTACTATAGCTATCCATCTTTTCATTCGTTAACCAAGGCTTCCTTCTTTCCTACCCCTTCCTGTCCCCTCTTGATCTTAAAATAATTCTCTGTGTGAGTGTTGCTTATGAGTACTACCTGTTGAGGGCCCAGTATAGCTAACCCTATTTTTATTACTTGAACAAGACTTCCTTGATTCCTACCCCATCCTATTTCCTCTTGATCTTTAAATAATTTTCTGTGTTTGCCTGGTGTGTGAGTGTTACTTATGAGAACTACCTGTTGAGGACCCAGTATAGCTAACCATCTTTTCATTGCTTAACCAAGGCTTCCTTCTTTCCTACACTTAGCTTCCTGTCCCCTCTTGATCTTAAAATAATTCTCTGTGTTTCGTGTGTGAGTGTTGCTTATGAGTACTACCTGTTGAGGACCCAGTATAGCTAACCATCTTTTCATTGCTTAACCAAGGCTTCCTTCTTTCCTACCCCTTCCTGTCCCCTCTTGATCGTAAAATAATTCTCTTTGTGAGTGTTGTCTATGACTACTAACTGTTGAGGGCCCAGTATAGCTAACCCTCTTTTTATTACTTGAACAAGACTTCCATCTTTCCTACCCCATCCTGTCTCCTCTTGATCTTAAAATAATTTTCTGTGTTTTCATGGTGTGTGAGTGTTGCTTATGAGTACTACCTATTGAGGACCCAGTATAGCTAACCATCTTTTCATTGCTTAACAAAGACTTCCTTTTTTCCTTCACCTAGCTTCCTGT
The DNA here is from genome assembly GCA_949361645.1 of Spongilla lacustris. Taxonomy (NCBI): domain Eukaryota; kingdom Metazoa; phylum Porifera; class Demospongiae; order Spongillida; family Spongillidae; genus Spongilla; species Spongilla lacustris. Next base: position 5,158,404 of record OX442426.1, read on the forward strand.
CCCCTCTTGATCTTAAAATAATTGTCTGCGTGAGTGTTGCGTTTGAGTACTACCTGTTGAGGACCCAGTATAGCTATCCATCTTTTCATTGGTTAACCAAGGCTTCCTTTTTTCCTAACCCTTCCTGTGCCCTCTTGATCATAAAATAATTCTCTGTGTGAGTGTTGCTTATGAGTATTACCTGTTGAGGGCCCAGTATAGCTAACCCTATTTTTTTATTACTTGAACAAGACTTCCTTGATTCCTACCCCATCCTATTTCCTCTTGATCTTAAAATAATTCTCTGTGTTTTCATGGTTAGCTTATGATTACTATCTGTTGAGGACCCAGTATAGCTAAGCATCTTTTCATTGGTTAACCAAGGCTTCCTTCTTTCCTACCCCTTCCTGTCCCCTCTTGATCTTTAAATAATTCTCTGTGTTTGCCTGGTGTGTGAGTGTTACTTATGAATACTACCTGTTGAGGACCCAATATTGCTAACCACCTTTTCATTGGTTAACCAAGGCTTCCTTTTTCCCTACACTTAGCTTCCTGTCCCCTCTTGATCTTAAAATAATTCTCTGTGTTTCGTATGTGAGTGTTGCGTATGAGCAGTACCTGTTAAGGACCCAGTATAGCTAACCATCATTTCATTGCTTAACCAAGGCTTCCTTTATTCCTATCCCTTCCTGTCCCCTCTTGATCGTAAAATAATTCTCTTTGTGAATGTTGCTTATGACTACTAACTGTTGAGGGCCCAGTATAGCTAACCCTCTTTTTATTACTTGAACAAGACTTCCATCTTTCCTACCCCATCCTGTCTCCTCTTGATCTTAAAATAATTTTCTGTGTTTTCATGGTGTGTGAGTGTTGCTTATGAGTACTACCTATTGAGGACCCAGTATAGCTAACCCTATTTTTATTACTTGAACAAGACTTCCTTGATTCCTACCCCATCCTATTTCCTCTTGATCTTAAAATAATTCTCTGTGTTTTCATGGTGTGTGAGTGTTAGCTTATGATTACCACCTGTTGAGGACCCAGTATAGCTAACCATCTTTTCATTGGTTAACCTAGGCTTCCTTCTTTCCTATCCCTTCCTGTCCCCACTTGATCGTAAAATAATTCTCTTTGTGATTGTTGCTTATGACTACTAACTGTTGAGGGCCCAGAATAGCTAACCCTCTTTTTATTACTTGAACAATACTTCCATCTTTCCTACCCCATCCTGTCTCCTCTTGATCTTAAAATAATTTTCTGTGTTTTCATGGTGTGTGAGTGTTGCTTATGAGTACTACCTATTGAGGACCCAGTATAGCTAACCATCTTTTCATTGGTTAACCAAGGCTTCCTTCTTTCCTACCCCTTCCTGTCCCCTCTTGATCGTAAAATAATTCTCTTTGTGAGTGTTGCTTATGACTACTAACTGTTGAGGGCCCAGTATAGCTAACCCTCTTTTTATTACTTGAACAATACTTCCATCTTTCCTACCCCATCCTGTCTCCTCTTGATCTTAAAATAATTTTCTGTGTTTTCATGGTGTGTGAGTGTTGCTTATGAGTACTACCTGTTGAGGACCCAGTATAGCTAACCATCTTTTCATTGGTTAACCAAGGCTTCCTTCTTTCCTATCCCTTCCTGTCCCCACTTGATCGTAAAATAATTCTCTTTGTGATTGTTGCTTATGACTACTAACTGTTGAGGGCCCAGTATAGCTAACCCTCTTTTTATTACTTGAACAATACTTTCATCTTTCCTACCCCATCCTGTCTCCTCTTGATCTTAAAATAATTTTCTGTGTTTTCATGGTGTGTGAGTGTTGCTTATGAGTACTACCTATTGAGGACCCAGTATAGCTAACCATCTTTTCATTGGTTAACCAAGGCTTCCTTCTTTCCTACCCCTTCCTGTCCCCTCTTGATCGTAAAATAATTCTCTTTGTGAGTGTTGCTTGTGACTACTAACTGTTGAGGGCCCAGTATAGCTAACCCTCTTTTTATTACTTGAACAAGACTTCCATCTTTCCTACCCCATCGTGTCTCCTCTTGATCTTAAAATAATTTTCTGTGTTTTCATGGTGTGTGAGTGTTGCTTATGAGTACTACCTATTGAGGACCCAGTATAGCTAACCATCTTTTCATTGGTTAACCAAGGCTTCCTTCTTTCCTACCCCTTCCTGTCCCCTCTTGATCGTAAAATAATTCTCTTTGTGAGTGTTGCTTATGACTACTAACTGTTGAGGGCCCAGTATAGCTAACCCTCTTTTTATTACTTGAACAATACTTCCATCTTTCCTACCCCATCCTGTCTCCTCTTGATCTTAAAATAATTTTCTGTGTTTTCATGGTGTGTGAGTGTTGCTTATGAGTACTACCTATTGAGGACCCAGTATAGCTAACCATCTTTTCATTGCTTAACAAAGACTTCCTTCTTTCCTTCACCTAGCTTCCTGTCCCCTCTTGATCTTAAAATAATTGTCTGCGTGAGTGTTGCGTTTGAGTACTACCTGTTGAGGACCCTTTATAGCTATCCATCTTTTCATTGGTTAACCAAGGCTTCCTTTTTTCCTAACCCTTCCTGTGCCCTCTTGATCTTAAAATAATTCTCTTTGTTTGCATGGTTTGTGAGTGTTGCATTTGAGTACTAACTGTTGAGGACCCAGTATAGCTAACCATCTTTTCATTGCTTAACCAAGGCTTCCTTCTTTTCTACCCCTTCCTGTCCCCTCTATATCTTAAAACCTAAGATGCAATTATCTGTGTTTGGTGTAGGTGTTGCTTATGAGTACTACATGTAGTGTGCCGCCTATTGTTTTAAAGCCCTCTTTTCATTGCTTAGCCCAGGGGTTTTTTTCTTTCCTGCCCCTACCTCTCCCCTCATAATTCTCTGTGTTTCATGTGTGAGTGTTGCTTATGAGTACTACCTGTTGAGGACCAAGCATAGCTAACCATCTTTTCATTGGTTAACCAAGGCTTCCTTTATTCATACTGCTTCTTGTTCCCTCTTGATCTTTTACAATTCTCTACATGTTTGTTGTGTGAGTTGTATAGCTAACTTTCTTTTAGTTTGTGTGCTCTGATTTGTTGTTAAGTCAGGGTGTGCTTTAATGAATTTGCATTATGTTGCAATTGAGATATGAACGTACATGTAGTATTTAATAGTCATTACAATTCTGTTATGTCTGTTATGTCTTTTAGTGAGCTACTTTATGGATTTTGCAGAATCAAGGGTCCTCTTGCTTGGCATAGTAGTGCTTGGCCTGTTAGAGGCTTTTTACAAACATGAAGGTGCCTAATTGAATTCATAAAAGACTAGGTTTTATATGAATTTGATTTGCATTGTTCCTTCTAGTGAGAGATGTTACTGATATGAGTGTACACCATCTGTCTTGTTTATCAGTCCTGTTTTGCCCAGCATAGGTGAAGGTTGGGTATCCATTCATACATTTGAACTCACTGAATTTAGTGTCTTGGTTATGTGTAACTTACAGCTAGTCTCTGCATATGAAAATTCCAATACATATACACAATGTATGGGGACGATTGATGTTTTTAAGAGTTGTGTGCTTGCATGATAATGTCCCAGGTCATAGTGCTTGTATGGATGGAAACTCTCTGCTTAAATAGTGTCAGGTGTGCTTTAATTTTCAACTCATAGCATAATGTAACGGATATACATGTAATTGTTCATTCTGTTGAAGGTACTTACAAAAACTGCATTGATGTGAGGGTGTACTTTCATAGAAGATGTAAGTTGTGAGCTTCTAAACATGTACATTTAGTTCGTACATTTTGAAAGCAGGCACAATCAAAAGGAGTGTAATGAAGTAGTGAGCCCATCTACATGTACCCATACTTTAGCACACTCATTATGACCTGAAAACTGATTCAAGGCCAAGTCTCGCAACATGATGCATTAGAAATCTACATTAGCTGGAGGCTTGCAATATTAGTTCATGCTTTAAAATGAAAGTACACAACAGGTGTCTGTATAAAGACGAAAGCCTACCTATACACAAGCAACAACAAATTTTTAACTAGATGCATGAATGATACTGATATCATAATGAAAATAACACCTCTTTTAAAAACAATCTACAGTTGTAATTATCTAACCTTACTTTTAAAGACACTAAGTGACACAGCTCTTTGCTCACAATGTTTTAATTACAACAATACACGTATGTACAAATCTTTGCGGATTACATTACTAGATGCTGTCTTTAAAATTGCAATTATATCCAAACCTACAGGTGTATTTTATGCAGAGATTTTACTTTTATCAGTAATAACAAGCTCTTTAAAATAAAACACACCATCACTTACCACAGGTTTACACACCTCAAAAGCATGCACAATAATTTTACTTCTTTTTGGATACTGATGAAAAGAGGGTTAGCTATACCGGGCCCTCAAGACTTAGTACTCATATGCAACACTCACACAGAGAATTATTTTAAGATCAAGATCAGACAGGAAGGGGAACGAAAGAAGGAAGCCTTGGTTAACCAATGAAAAGATGGATAGCTGTAGTGGGTCCTCAACAGGTAGTACTCATAAGCAACACTCACACACCATGCAAACACAGAGAACTATTTTAAGATCAAGAGGGGACAGGAAGCTAGGTGTAGGAAAGAAGGAAGTCTTTGTTAAGCAATGAAAAGATGGATAGCTATACTGGGTCCTCAACAGGTAGTACTCATAAGCAACACTCACACACCATGAAAATACAGAGAATTATTTTAAGATCAATAGGGGACAGGAAGGGGTAGGAAAGAAGGAAGCCTTGGTTAAGCAATGAAAAGATGGTTAGCTATACTGGGTCCTCAACAGGTAGTACTCATAAGCAACACTCACACACCATGCAAACACAGAGAATTATTTTAAGATCAAGAGGGGACAGGAAGCTAGGTGTAGGAAAGAAGGAAATCTTTGTTAAGCAATGAAAAGATGGATAGCCATACTGGGTCCTCAACAGGTAGTACTCATAAGCAACACACACACACACACACCATAAAAACACAGAGATATATTTCAAGATCAAGAGGAGACAGGATGGGGTAGGAAAGAAGGAAGTCTTGTTCAAGTAATAAAAAGAGGGTTAGCTATACTGGGCCCTCAACAGGTAGTACTCATAAGCAACACACACACCAGGCAAACACAGAGAATTATTTTAAGATCAAGAGGGGACAGGAACAGGTAGGTAAGAAGGAAACCTTGGTTAAGCAATGAAAAGATGGTTAGCTATACTGGGCCCTCAACAGGTAGTACTCATACGCAACACTAACACATCATACAATTAAAAGGATCGAGGGGGATAGGAAGGGACCGTAGGAAAGAAGGAAGCCTAGTTTAAGGAACTAAAAGAAGGTTAGCTATACCACATACACAACAAACATGTAGAGAATTGTAAAAGATCAAGAGTGAACAAGAAGCAGTACGAAAGAAGGAAGCCTTGGTTAAGCAATAAAAAGAGGGTTAGCTATACTGGGTCCTCAACAGGTAGTTCTCATAAGCAACAGTAACACAGAGAATTATTTTAAGATCAAGAGGGGATATGAAGGGGTATTAAAGATTGTAGCCTGGGTTAAGCAATGAAAAGAGGGTTTTAAAACTACATGTATAGTCGGCCCTTTACATGTAGTACTCATAAGCAATACCCATACCAAACACAGAGAATTGCATGGTAGGATTTTAAGATCTAGAGGGGACAGGAAGGGGTAGGAAAGAAGGAAGCCTTGGTTAAGCAATGAAAAGATGGTTAGCTATACTGGGTCCTCAACAGGTAGTACTCATAAGCAACACTCACGCATCATACAAAGAGAAGGATCGAGGGGGATAGGAAGGGACTGTAGGAAAGAAGGAAGCCTAGGTTAAGGAACTAAAAGGTTAGCTACACTACTCACACAACAAACATGTAGAGAATTGTAAAAGATCAAGAGGGAACAAGAAGCAGTACGAAAGAAGGAAGCCTTGGTTCACCAATGAAAAGATGGTTAGCTATACTGGGTCCTCAACAGGTAGTACTCATAAGCAACACTCACGCATCAAATACAGAAAATTATTTTAAGACCAAGAGGAGACAGGATGGGGTAGGAAGGCACACTTTTATTCGAACTTTTAAAAGCTAGACTTGCAACTGTACATGTACATGTACATGTAGTACTCATAAGCATATTATAATCTGTGAACTACATGTAGCTAACAAAACATGATGCTTTCTTAAGACGTACAGCTGAATTCCCAAACATTTAACCCTTTTTATGCTACCACTAATTCGACACACAATTGCTCACAACATGGCGAAATGACACCACTCGTAAATCCAAGCATCACAAAACCACTTGCAACATTAGTCGATACTAAAGTAATTCTTCAAATCATAACAGGTATCTCCTAGACATGGAAGCCTAGTATCCATGCTTAAGCAACAGCACAGATTGTGATCTACATTTGTAGTAACTAGCTATAGGACTCATGACTTTATTAAGCACAACCTATCTTAAAAAACAGCACTCATCTTAGGTGCTTTAAAAAAAGGATTTTTTGATTCATCTCTAATCGATCATCTAATGGGTTGCAAAATTAGAAATTTAAGCACACTCTGCATGAAGGAACTCTTAAAGCAGAGGGTCTATATCCATAAGCAGCAGTTAGCACACATTATGGTAAGGAAATAGCTATATAAAATTACAACTTATTGCAAGCAAATTCCATTACTGAAGCCATGAAATCACATAAATCAACCCTACCCTTACTTAAGCACACCATGATATGGGAACTAGCTAACAGGCTTGCAAAGTAACACATTGACAATGCAACTATGAGTGGCTTGTCTAAGTCGTTAAATTTTTTTTGATCTGAGATGTCTTCTCTTAAAACTTATCTAAAACCTTGTTGGAGGCTTGAAACATGTTGATCGATAGTCTACCAACCAGCACATAAGCAACAGCAAGAATTTTAAACAATGATGCAAAGCACACCTTTCTTTAAACGAAAACCGCAACATTCCCCAACATCCAAAACCTGCAGGTGTATTTTTAAACAGAGATTACCTTAACCTTACTTTCAAAGAAACAATAGACACAGCTAAAAGCTCACAGGTTTCCAAGAACATTCTTTAACATACACTATGATCCTCTTAAATAACATTCTTCCCTATCATAGTCCGTATTGCACTTGCAACTTAATGTCAAAGGATGCTTTTGCAAATTCCAAGTACCATAATCATTTTCTATACACAAAAGCTTGCAACATTTTTAAACTACACCCTCATAAGTTGTCTTTTTAAAGGTACATAACAAGAGTCTATACTAAAGCAAAGCATCCACCAATATTTATGCACACACAGACATGATTTGAAAACCAGCTAATAGGTTCATTTGTGTGCAACAACAACAACAAAAAAAAAAAACTAGTCATCCTAATCATCCAAAAATTTCATTACTGAATGCCATGAAATGAAATCACATAAATCAACCATACCCAGCTAACAGGCTTGCAAAGTAATACAATGAAAATGAAACCATCGTGCAGTGGCTTGTCTAAGTCGTTAAAAAAAATTGATGTGGGATGCCTTCTCTTTAAAGAAAAAAAACAATAACTTATCTAAAACCTAGCTGCAGTCTTGAAACATTAGTCAGATACCTAAGAATTTGATCGATAGTCTACCAACCAGCACATTTTTGCGTGTACTGTGTAATAACAGTTTAACGTGTGCGTCTCCGTTTCCTAACTCACAGAATGGCATTACATGTCAAATTCATATCAACCCGTAGTACCTGCCGCTCGGTTTAGTGCCTGTCTGTACGATAGTGCTAATTGGTGCGCACTACATCGGATGTAAACATGTTAATTGGCACTGACTCGTAACACCCACAAAGGAGGTGGGGCATTGCATTAAAATAAAAAAGAAGATCCGCCTCCGAATTGTATCACGTGATTGAGATTGGTTATTTTATCACAGAATTAAGTCTTAGGACGAGGTCGTGTGCGCATGCGTACGCGAAGAGAAATAGGTAGAGGGTTGCAGTTTTAGTTGTGAATGTGAAAAAAATCCAATATTTTGAACGAAGCTTCACAATCGATACGTGAACACATACGAACTTTCAAAATCAGTTAATCTATTGTGCTTATTAAAATTAATTAGCATGATTAATAATGTATCAATTAAAAGGATGGAAAAAAATTTGAGGAAACCGACCAACTCAGTTTAAAAATATGAGATTTTTTGCTTAATCCTATCAAAAGTTATTCCCGTTCAAAAGCGTTGCGTTCTTTCGTAGACACCCTGTATGTGCTTATTATTTTAGAAATTAAGTTATGGTACAGTAATATAATGCCATGCCCACTCCAGGCCCTTAGCCAGGAAGGGGGGGGGGGGGGGGCCAAGAGGCTGAGTTCCCCCCCCAGGCCCGTAGCCAGGTTGTGTGTTGGGGGGGTGCAAAGTATGTTATAAGTGGACTCAACCAGTGGTGTAGCCGGGATAATACATGTAGCAATGCATGTATGTGCATGTGTGAATCTGGCCAATGCGGAAATGCCGTAAGAATGAAGCATCGCAAATTCCTTTGCATTTGAATACAAAATTGCATGTAAGACATAACAATTTGCAATAGTTGCCCAGGGCAATGCACAATTCAAGGCAGCTCATGCTACAGATGTATGAAATATTAAAAGCAAATATGGTTAAAGTCTTCCTCTACTACACAGTCCTATTTACTACCTCAAAGGAAGGCTGGTACCACATTTTCATTATTTGGTTCATACAATGTAGTAAATCTAGCCAAATGCGGTATAGAATAAGTGTTGTGATTGTTTTTTGCAATTGACTGAATAAAATAACTAAATCAAAAGCTCTATGCAAAGCTGCTGGGGCAATGCACAATTGCAATCACGTGCATAGCATACGGCAGCTTACCCTGCATGCAGATATACATGAAAGCAAATGTGGTTATTACATAGTACTATTTACTACTTGTTAAAGGGAGGCTGGTACCACGTTTTCATTATTACAAAGTAGTACTGAAATCTGGCCATGCAATGCCGTAGGATTGAAGAGTCACAAATCTATTTTGCAATTCAGTACAAAATTGCAAGACCAGGCAAAAGTTGCAAAGCTGATGTGATGGAGGAGCTTACAGCTATATAGTGCTCCTAGTTCCCAGACCCTCCCATACCCATCCCTACATGCAGTATAAAAACTATTCCGCTCTGTTACTAGTTAGTTCCATGCCCTTATTATTTTCCCTCTCCGGACCACCCTACAGGCTTATAGCTATTGCCGGGCCTTGCCATGCCATAAACCTCAGACACCGTGCCACAGTCATAAATTTCTTTCGGTTAGATGCTTCGTCACCAGCTGCAGTCAGCTTTTACACAGATGGAACGGAACACTACATGCGTAGATACATATCACGACCATCATCTTTAGTTAGTGGATTCAAGACCTCTTTTGAAACCATTGTGGCCAATAAGTTATTTCCTTCGCACCAAACATTGTGGTCATATGGTTGGGGGAGGGTACTTGAGAACTGACTTCGATTCTATGTGATATATAATTATCCACACTGGGTATATGCACACAATTTTATCAGTATATATCCTTTTTCGAGGTGGACCTTGGGCAATAAGGGTCGAGCCATAGCCCGAATTGATCCCGTACCAGTGCTCTTACATGCACTCGATCGTGCACATGGCAGTTCTTATTAATACATGTGTAGATTGCACAATAAAATATTCATAGCCTGCAAAGCGGACCTCGCATCCAGTGGGGGGGTGCAATTGCGCATTGCACCCCCCTGGCTACGGGCCTGCCCCCCTCATGCAAGGGAGACCCCACACACATATACACATTTGCATTTGGCTAAATGTGAGGGGACCTCCCCCACTTTCAAAAGTCCTGCTATCGATCCCCCCCCCGTCAAATGTCCTGGCTACGGGCATGCACTCATAGTCTAATTCACTGTATTCTATCCTTGCAGATTTTTATGAGAATGGGATTGCCCAAGATCATTACAACAGACAATGGCACTGAATTCAAAAACGAATTAAACAAGCACCTTATGGATCTCCTAGGTATAGATCACCGGCTGACAACAGCGTACCATCCACAGGTCTGTAATATGTCTGCATTCATTTTTTCCATGCTACAATAAATTATTGCGTATGTTAAAAAGTAGTGAAGCCATTTTTGAAGTTAAATCCAATTATTACTTAAAGCAATGAGAAGAAATGTTTAAGGAACAACACTGTAGATTTAATATTTTGTTGTCTCAATACCTAAAAGGAAGACAGACCGTTTCCATATTTAATAAGGGTTAATGGACTCGTATAAATTTAAATGATTGGTAGAATACCATTAAAATTATGCTTTTATCCAATGCCAACTTTGCATTCATTTTATAGGCCAATGGTCTTGTTGAAAGACTTAATCAGACCTTGCAAAATATGATTGTCAAATTTTGCAACGTGAAGAAAACCAATTGGGATGATGTTCTGAATACCTGTGTTTTTGCATACAACACTTCTTGCCACGAAAGCACACTTTATACGCCGTTTGAGATTATGTTTGGGAGAAAGGCAATTCTACCAATTGATTTCCAAATGCATGTAGACATAGCAGAGAAAGTTGAGGAACCTTTTAACCCAAATGCTTCTGACATAGAACGAATTACTGATGAAAGAATAAAGGTACTGAAACAAGCAAAAGCAAATATTCAATTGGCACAAAAGAAGCAGAAGCTAGAATATGACCGGAAACATGCTAACCCAAAAGCCTATGAATTAGGTGCAAAAGTCCTAAAAAAGGATTTCAAAAGGAAAAAAAGGAGAGGAGGATAATTGGACTACAAGTATGTGGGCCCATTTACTATAACAAAGTGTCTTGGAAAAGGTTTGTACTCACTTCAGTCAATTGAAAACCCAGATGTAGTCATCAAGAGCGTAAATGGTGTCCACATCAAACCATATCTTACCCCACACAGTACTTTTAGTACACATTCAAGCTCAAACTCATCCAGTTACACACCACCAGTAGATAAATCAGTTCTTCATAAGACTGAGGTTGTACTTTCCAGTGGTGATTCATTCCACAAGAGAGGTGACTCATCAGCAAGTAGTCCTACATCCAAGTCTCAGCACTCCAAAGAATCAGAGGCCACTCTCCAACATCTTAGTGCTAGCAAACAACATATGGAAGAGCATTATTATGCTGATAATCACTTAAGTAATGTTCAAGATGATGGCAATCCGCTGTATGCGTGGAAGTGTGTGACATATACATTAGAAGGCTGTAAAAGTGAAAGCTTAATGTCTTTGATCATGAAAGTACTCAAATGGGTGACCTTGCATTTGTATTGGAGTCTTCCAAGCATATCACAGTACCTGAATTGCCAAATCCCCATAGTGAGATGGTTACAAGTACTCCAACTTTAAGTGGAGGATATTTTACACCAATGGAAGATGGAAACTTATCTCCAATACCAGTTTGTAATGTGCTGAGCCACTATAAGGAGAGCTGTATTCAACCTGCACTTTCCACCACTGCATGCCTCTATCCCAAACCCCACATCCTCGCCTGCTTGTCCATCACAGGTTCCTCAAACTAGCAGTTGTCCACAGAGAGATTTTCCAAAGAGTCCAAATTCACAAATGCAATTAAAAATTGCTATCACAAAGGATAAATGTCATTTGAAAAGCAAACACCATAAGAGCCACAGTGAAAAACGTGAAGTGATTCCTAGTGAAGAAAGTAAGTGATTATGATTATATTCAATTTTATAAAAATTATTGCATTTGTTTATTTCCACAGAACAAAAGAAATCTCAAGGGTTACAAGTTTGGATACCACGACTGCATGAACCTACTAGCTGAAGATAACCAGGCCATTGAAGAAGGAAAATGGTTATCAGATCGTGTTATAAATGCTGCATAGGAACTACTGAAATCCATCAATACTTCCATTGGCGGGCTACAAAATGCCTTGTTGGCACAAAACTTGCAATTCACTATTGAAAGAGACAGGTTTGTACAAATTTTACATGTTTCGGGGAATCACTAGATTACAATAGCAAATAATGGATGCACAGGTGGAGAGATAAAGGTTTATGATAGCATGGGACATTCAGATCTTCCAGAGGAGACTAAGCAGCAAGTAGCTGCGTTCAGTCAATAAGATCACACTGACATTTCAGACTGTTCAACGGCAACAAGATAGCAGCAGTTGTGGTCTATAGCTAGCTATATAAAAGTAATAAACTATAATTATTGCAATCAGCTGGTAATGGTTACAAATTACAAATTACAGATACAGAAACTGAGTCTGAGATACATAACATGCAGCGATGCAAGCATGACACACGCCTCCAAATGTTGAGGGAGAAGGTTCCATCTCTGGCGCTGTTGAACTCGCGAAAACACCCGCTCATATGGAGCTGAAGAAGCAGGAATAGCTAAATACTTCCTGGCAAGCTTTGCAATTGTGGGAAATTGGCCATCGTGCATTTTCCACCACGCTAGAGGGTCAATAGGGGAATTTGCATCTATGATTGATCATTCGGGCCTCAGGAACAAGCAGCCATGCATCATACTTAATACATTGTTTAATAATATCATAATGTTTTGTGGTTAGCAATGAAATTTTAATAAATTGTTTAATAACATCAATTTATCCGACCTGGCAGGTCGGCCTGGCAGGCCGGGCCTTTCAGGCCGGCCGGTCACAGGCCGGACCCCGGCCTGACTTTCGGCAACCCTGGGTGGTAGGAAAGAACTTTACATGTCCGATCGTTTCAAGCACCCGACAACGCAGCAAGTTTTACTTGATAGACGTGCTACACTATCCTTACGCTTTGCCCCCAATGTAAAATTCTACGTATAAAATCGCTTCGTCACATGACATCACCATAGATATTATAGTAACTTACTTTAATATCTATGACATCACGAGATCCATGCAACCCCTCTATATAAGCAGCTGCAGACACGTTTACAGCAGGCAGTTCTAATTCAGCAAAGGTCACCAAGCCAATAAAAACGGCTCGTTAACAAAGAGAACTCTGAGTTTAAGATATCAGAATAAAGGTAGGCCTATCAATAAAATTAAAAAGAGGCCTATATATTCAACGAGCGGGAGGAGGGCTGTCCGCCTTCGGCCGATTCAACGAGCGGGGGAGGGGGGGGGGGGGGGGGGGGGGGGGCTGTCACGTAAAAACTGCGTGCAAAAAAAAAAGTATTTTGGACAAAAGGGCCCCGGGGTTGCAACCCCCAACCCCCTGTATCCGCCCCTGGGAATCTAAGCATTGGAACGAATACACTAAGCAACATATTACTGAACACACTCCTGGCAGAGAAAAGGCGGACAGATGAAACACACCCATTTAAAATCCACATAAGCCTGGGAAAAAGAACTTAAGTTCAACTGATCCATGCAATCTCTCTATGGAATAACATGAAAAAAAAATGGCGCGCGCTTCGCGCGCGCCCCTCCCCTCATCAATTATTCATGTCGGACCCCCCCCCCCCTCGCCGAATTCCTGGATCCGCTTCGCGCGCGCCATTTTTTTTTCATGTTATTCCATAGAGAGATTGCATGGATCAGTTGAACTTAAGTTCTTTTTCCCAGGCTTATGTGGATTTTAAATGGGTGTGTTTCATCTGTCAGTTTCGTCAGATTTGTACGTCCGCTTAGTTATATTATTACTTCGATACTTGAGCCACTTAAAATTTGCATCATACTCAGATAACCTACTTCAAGCAATGAAAAGTATTCTATTTCGTCCCCTGTACATCAGCTGCATAAATCTTCAGCGGACCTATATACCCTGCAGTTTGAAAACCATGCACCTAGCTCTTGGCACGTATAAATGCTGGTCAAGTGAGCATAGAAAAAAATCGCGGGAATCACATAGGCGCCGCATGCAATTTTACGCGTCACCAGAGATAGTATATATATCGTCTCTATGTCACTAGCTGTCGCGTGTACGAAAAACTACGAACGATGTCATTGTATGAAGTTAAATCAGCCGGCTCCCCCCCCCCCCCCCCCCCCCCCCCCCCCCCCCCCCCCCCCCCCCCCCCCCAGGTTAAATTTCGTAATTTACCTTCCGACGCCTATATGACTGACGCGATATACGAAGAATGCAAAGCGACGCTTTTAACGACGCGTCGTCGAAGAACAATACACCGAAGCACGAAGCAGCATGCACCTTTATGCGCACGTGACTGGGGTATTAATAGTAATTATATTCATCATGGGTCCTGAGGGGGGGGGGGGTCCGGACCCCCATGACCCCCTCGCTGGATCCGCCCTTGGCCTTCGGCCGATTCAACGAGCGGGGGGGGGGGGGGGGGGGGGGGGGGCTGTCCGCGTAAAACTGCGTGCAAAAAAAATGTATTTTGGACAAAAGGGCCTCGGGCCGGAACGAATACACTAAGCAACATATTACTGAGCACTCCTGGCAGAGAAAAAAATTAGGGGAACAAGTAAATCAAAAACTTCTCTATCGAGAAAGTGATTGGTGGGATATGGATGTAGGATTATTGGTGGTACATAAAGCAAGGAAACAAGGTACTGATTGCAACGAATACACTAAGCCGTATATTATATTAAACTCTTCTGGCAGAGACAAAAAAAAAATAGGGGAACAAGTAAATCAAAAACTTTCTCTATCGAGAAAGTGATTGGTGGGATGTAGGATTGGTGGTGCAAAAAGCAAGGAAACAAGGTACAGTCTGTTAAAGTGAGGTTTGGTAGGATCCTACAACTATAACAGTCCTACATTTGCAAATAGGCTTCTTCATTTGCAAATTCAGGACTGTGAGTTGTAGGATCCTACCAAACCTCACTTTAACATACCGTACCTTGTTTCCTTGCTTTTTGCACCACTAATCCTACATCCCACCAATCACTTTCTCCATAGAGAAGTTTTTGATTTACTTGTTATATCTATAGCTGATCGCAGCCTGCATTTATTTGAAGCCGCGAGGTTTAGACCATACCGATAAATGTTTTTTGTACTGCTTTTAATTAACTCTCCAAACAAATACAGTTTGTTGAATTAGAACTATAAAAACCGATAGGAAATTTAAAAAAAAGTTTCTTATGCACGCGCCAACGTTTGCACTCGTGTCTTTTTTCTGTACTTAGTATTCGTGCTGTTTCATGTTAGACTTGCTTGGTCCATGATGATGGAGGAAGGTTACAGTTACTTCCTGTAATCCAGGATCTGTTTTCAAAACATAGCCAACCCACCAAGCACTGTCATGTATCACTGCCACGTAGCCTTTAGCTTCTTGAATGCTCACAGCGCTGCATAAAGACAACGTGTCTACAGTCTCAGTGCGGCAAACACTGCTTGTACTGTATTCCTTCACCTGTAGGGTCCTAGTTGTCAGCGGCAAGAAACAGGGCAGTTTTTGTGTTCCAGCAATTGTTTTGGCTTTTGACAGCCTTTCGCTTAGTAGACTCTGTTCCTCACCCCAGTCTTGGCTTGTCGAGTCAAGTTCAGTCAGTCAATTTAGACTGACTGAACAGTTGTAAAGTGTACTCGCTGCAAACTGGCTTTGGCAACTTCTCTCTTCACAGTTTCCACACACCATCAGGTGGCCCCTTTCCATGGCTTGTTGCAAAGAAATGCCACTCTGCAACTAATCCAAATGAATGTCTTCATAGTGGTGGCACAAATGGATCATATCCAGAAATGGCCCATACATAGGCGGTCATCTTGCTTTTTATTTCAAATTGAATTTAAAACACTTGTAAAATGTCCTATAAATCGGTCTGATCATGACATATGTACTTCAAAAAAATATTCCATTAACCATTCTTGAAATTGGAGGAGAAGGATGGAGCCGATTGAGGATGGAGCTGGGCTTCCATACCTGCCAGAATGAATTTCAGCACCGCTTCTCATGTTTCTTTTGTATATAATATATATTTAGTAGCTTCTGTAGTAGTTTGTGTGTGTTTTGTGTGTTATTTTCTTGAACTAAAATCAAGGGGAAAAAATTAATTTCTACCGCGCATAATTTATTCATCAAAATGTCATTGCGTAATGCCTTGCGTCATCTGCCAGAATTATTCAACTGATATTGATATTAAAAGAAGATAGAACTTAACTATACCAATACATGTATTAAAACGTTCTAAATTAGCCAATCTGTTCACACTTAATTTACACAATTATTCATCGATACCGATTGTAAACACGCCAAAATTCATTGACAAATTGGGGTTTGCTTCCGCCAATACGCGAAGGTCGGGCTACGCCCAACTAAGAGTTACGAAGTAACTCTCAATAGTTGACACGCGCCAAAATCATTACTGTTATACTTATTGTTAATAGTTTCATGACGTTAATTGCGCATTTGTTGGGCGAAGGTCGGGCTACGCCCAACTAGTTGCGCATGTCACGGGTGTTTCAGAGTGGACATTTAGAATAATTATCAACAACTTGGTTTTTATATATGCTTTGCGATGGAATTCCATAACAGTTAGCTTACAAAACATTGCAGGGTGTGCGGTGGGAGGTTGGTGGTGGCAAATATGTCAAAAAGAAGCATATACAACTCCATATTTTACAAAAAGGAGAATAAACTAGCTTTTGGTATCAATGATCATATCGAGATCCACCCATAATCGTTCTGCAAACCGTGTAAGCTAAGGGGAGGGTGTTAAATGCTTTGAGGCAGAAAAAGCTAATACCATTTAAAAGTTTGGTCATGCCCTGCAAGTGGAAAGCCCATACTATAGACAAGTGTGAAGTGAGTGAGGAGCAAATTATAATTGCATGATCACATTTAGGTTTGCCAGCATTTTGAGGTGCTGGTGAAAGGAAGTACGAAGAAAAAAAAGTGACAAAACAAACTGCCAAATGTCAAGTGAATCACTACAGTCATTATTTACACATATTAGGTACATTGCACCAGTTTTGATTTCAACCAGTGTCCAGCCAGCTGCTACACAATCAGTTTCTGCCATCAACTATCTAAAGCGTCCACTCTGCCTTTGTATTCTGCACAGACCAGTAGAGCTACCGTGCCAAAGTCTTGTCTGTGCAGAATGACATTGTCGGCAAACAACACGTTCCTGTTGCCATGACAACTCACCTTTAACTGCTGCCAGCATAAATGCAGCTCCTGATGTCTTCTTGTCCCTCCTAAGTGATGTATTGCATCAATGCAACTCATGTAAAACAGAGGAGCGTACCTCTCACATGTTTGCAACACCATCTCCTCCATGTGGTACTGAGGTAAATGTACCATCTGTAATTTAAAATTCAAAGAATGAAAGCCCAGAGCCCAAATGTTTTGCAGATTCCAACTGGGGGGGGGGGGGGGGGGGGGGGGGGGGAGGGGGGAATTTGTACAGCAATAATAATTACATGAACTACTCACCATCATTCCAGCCAATAACTCTTGTAAGCATTACAAAAGGTCAAGGCTGAAGTTAAGCATCAAAGCCGGTGAACTTTGAGTTGTCACCTTCAACAAGTGAGGTATACAAAATGTGGCCCAGCAGTATCTTGTTCTCCTCATGGATGCTCAGCAGGTTGCAGACACATTTGAAGGGGCATTTGGAGCATGCCACTCCATCCATGACCAATGTTTTGTAACTGACAGATGAGAAATGTGGAGAGAGTTAGGATATAGCAACATGACGTCATAGCTGTGGATGGGTATTAACTATGTGATTATTTTTCGCTATTGTTTCCATTCTGAACTACTTTAGAACCAATTTCCCCATGGCCAATGAAAATATCTCACCCAAAATGCACCTATTAGAGGAGCACACAGTTGAGTGGGTGAGAAGATACAACTTATGATTTGGCATGCTGGGTGAACAAGGTGCTGAATCAATTCACCGGCGATTCAACGCACTGAACACCAACTACAGTTCAATTAGCATTTCAACGCACTGAACACAATCTACAGTACGGTGTATCGTCAAAGAGCGCTTGATAAGTATTGCTCCTGACTCAATCCGTGCTCAGCCACCACCCACAAAGAGAGCAAAACGTACGCCGGCCAAAACACGTTGCTGCTTCATAGCATAGTGGATTTATACCGGACCGGTATTCACGTACATGTAGGCCTACACTCCCTCCATACATGCGCGCAGCACACACTTGACAATGTTTGCACGTTACTTTTTGAAGCATGCAAATCGCGTCTCAGAAAATAAATACCATAAAAAGAAAGCTCGATCTATTTACAATACCTTTGTAAAAGTCGTTTCTCAACTGGAAGTGCGCACGTTGGGGACTAACTAGTTTTGAAAACCTACCTCCGCGTAAGTAGGCTGCTTTTGAACGACACTTCTCCAGAGCGTAACATTTCTTGATGCCCAAACACACCTTGTTCAGTAGAGCACAGTTTCATCTTCAACAATACCTCGTCTAAAAGGTCACCACGTGTTCCATTCAGTAACTGTACAGCGAATTCCAACGGGTACAAATCATTACAACCGTTGCTAGGTGAGATAATTGCCATTTCAAAATTTCGGGGCGTAGGTCAGAATGTCCACCAATTCAATGGATTGAAACACCCGTGATGTGGATATAAAAATAATAATGTCAACTCGCGCCTGATAGGGTCTACGGCATGAATAACATATAAATACGTGATGTCAACTCGCGCCTGATAGGGTCTACGGCATGAATAACATATAAATACGTGACTACGTAGCACATACAAGCCTACGCACATACAAACGCAAGCCTACGCACATACAAGCCTACGCAAGTAATGATATTCTAGCTCACTCGGTTATTCAAGGTAGATCAAGATTCAGAGCCATAAGGTAAGCTATACTTTGACGTTTAGTATACATTGTACATGTATATGAGCTTGCCGGCCGCTAGAGATAGGCCCCAATCAATTTTCTATATAAGACCCACTTGGGTAAAAGGAGTTTTGATCGATTTGCATGGTTTCCGGCCATAGCAAACTTCTGGTGTCCAGGTGGAAGTGGATAACAATGTCGCCTCCAGTCATATATCCCAGCTGACCTTATGGTTCCAAACTGGGTCTTAATAATTGGGCAAGCCAACACCTTTTGACCTGTTGGTAACATCCCCGCGCCGCTTAAAGCCCACACTTCCTGCACGCACCACTGGGCAGAGAAAACACTGTTCAAATGACGCCGAACTGATGTAATGAACCTGCATTCATTCATTGGCTGGGCCGTGTATATATAACATCTAGCCGGCGTAGATTTTGGTGTCTATCTCCCAGCTAGCTTCCCGATAAGCCCCTTACTCTTCCAAGGCAAAGTCCGTGATGAAATATACGGGCGGCTGAACCTTCACCTAGTAGGAGCTAATGCCAGGCCCGGCGCATGCACACACAGGGCCGCCGAGAAAGGGTGGGGGGGGGGGGGGGGGGGAGCCAGTTGTTGTTTTGTTTTGATCATATGCGCATGCATGCAATACACATTGTTTACGTATATGCGTTCCGTGCAGTAAAATCATGCCTGTAGCATATACACTTTTTCAAATATAATCAGACACACTATACCGGTTTCTGTAGCACGGGCAGAGCGCTCATTTATAGTACATTGGCACGAGTGCTAAGATCCACATAGATTGACAAGCTTGCATGGGAGTTTTGGCAGTATAGAGACACATCTAGCTAAGGCTATAAATTATAGGTTGCTGTTATTAGCATTCTTTCAGACAGTGTGACGGATCATGGACGGATTAATGTATATCTGCGCAAGTATCATGCATATTACCCTGCATGGGAAACATGAATGCAGTGATGCACTACTGCTGCAAACGTTGAAACAATGTCATACATATATGCTGTTCAACGTCTATAGCTTTACTAGAGTGCAGGTATGCCAAATTTGCGTTACCCTTGGGCAGCGTTCGTCCCACGATCATTATCACCGAGAAAAAAAATTGATGTATATGTAGGCCTATATATAGTATATCTATAGCTGGGCAAGCGGTACACACCGGCATAATTTCGCCGCCTGAACTAAAGGCAAATGAATTGTTAAAAAATAATTATAATCTAACCAATAAGACCAAAGCTAAAGCGAACAATATAAATAGTTTAAAAATATATAGTAACACCGGTATAATTTCGCCGCGTGAACTAATGGCAAATGAATAAGACCAATACGACCAAAGCGATATTTGCCCCCCCCCCCCCCCCCCCCCAGCTGTACATGTGTATGTCCCAATGGGGGCTATCATGGACATGGGGCCCGTAAGGACCATTTAGGACTCTCGACCGGCCCTGGGTGCACACGGCCTCAAAATAGGCGCGTGTCTAACTATGTGGGAGCTCGAGTGTCTGATATAGGCGTATCCAACTACAGCGAGATATCGATGTAACTGTAAGTTCGCCTGTCACGATCCCCGTATTGTGGTAAAAGTTCAAAATAGTTATCATTTGCTAGTGTATAACATTTCCAAGTCTCGGTCCCTCACCGCATGGGACATCCTGGCACATCCATTACTGTTGTAACTTGCACTGTATGCGCGTATAAACAATATTGTTTAGAGGCCTCTTGGCCACGGTTTCTTTTGCGTAGTTGTCTGAAACTGTAGGTACATATATAGTTTTGACATTTTGTGCATATGTGTAATCTAGTTGCACGTATCTAATGCACTCTTCTAATACACTCCTTTTTTACACCTATCAGGGGTACGCAGCTTTAGTGCTGCAGGGTATGACAAAGACTAGGGGGATGATTTATCCATGCTCAGCTATGTTGCCACTTATCCAATCCCTGTGCATCCCATCCACCTGGATCCAGAACTGGTATACATGTGGCTCCTCTTGTGCATCAAAACTTCCTCATTTGTTCAAATGGTTTTAATCTTTATGTGATTTGGGATCCAAATATGGCTACTATCCAGAACCAAAGAAGACAGTTCTCCAACAATCGTGTATAAAAAGCTATAAGGAAATCTTGGGCTTTAGTGTGGAGGAAGGGCATCATTTCCAGGGACATTTTATAGTAGACGCTGATAGCACAAGCCAGTTTGTATCAAAGAATGGACTCAAATATCATCACACTGAGCAAAACTGCTAAAATGTACCCTCAGGCTGCTTTTGCTGCCATGTCAAAATCCTTTCAATTTGAGTGGACCTTACATATAAAGAAAAATCAAACCGTACAACGTTCAATCAATTTATATTTGTCTGCAACAGAATTCTGAGATGCACTAGAGACCTTTACTTAACATGTGGATGAGGTGTTGTATTTAATCTTGAGCATGTCTAAAGAGAGGCTAGTTACCTACAGGCTGTAGCACCAGAATGAAGTAGGATGCATTGGGAGACCTGTATGGCCTCAATAATGTGCTAAACGAGCCAGTAGTGCAGTAGGCTAACACCAGGGATGGCACTCCTGCCTTGAATTCAGACATTAGTATCAGAGGGCTATAGTAACCTCAAACAGTATCATTGCTTGGTGTGCATGTTGTGGACAGTAATGCACCAGTGTACATACATCATAACACATTTGCAGTATTCGCTCCACAGCAGAACAGGAGAATTAAGAAAAGAATACAATTGCACTGCTCAAGTATGCTTGGCATCCTTCACATCTTTTGTGGTATCCACTGTCTTACTTGAATGACTCACCTGAAGAAGTAGTACAATATGGGATAAACCTATTGGGCTCTCTTTTGCTGACCTCAGAGCCACAAATCTTTATCTTCTTGTGTCTCGCACCAAGTGAAGGAATGGAGTTCAGATATATGATGGTGTAGGGCCAATGACAGAGCTAACAAGCTTTGATACATTACTATAATGTACATACATGTATATCATTATAATCACTTATATGTTAAAACCGGCAGTGAAGTTTGAACCTCATCGTATACCGTACCTGTATAATAATCACTGTGAATGACACACGCTTAGAAAAATTGCTTGTGCAATAACCTGATCAACAAGTGTGCATCATACCTCATCATTTATGCCTTTAAGTGTTTGTTAACACAAACTTGTATCTTTGTCATCATCACATACAGATATCTCAAACTGTGTGTAGGCTTCAGTGGCATATAAGTGGGTAGCATTATAAATGTATGACAAATGTTTCCTTTTTTGTTGCAAACTACAGAATGTGGATTAATCAATGCTCATTACTTATTGTGATTTCAGGTAAGTTTTATAATATACGTACTGCCACGTGAGCACATACATTGCTTCTACTAACCTTTTTTTCCATCACAAGTACGCATACAAGGGATTCCTGCATGTTCATTTGGAAATAACCTCAATCAGCTTACACCCGCATTACGAAGTGGTCTTATTGTGAATACAGCAAATGTAGCACAGTGTCCCGGGAATGCTACCACATGGAACATGTGTTACTACGGTTCAAACACTGACTCGTCAAACACAGTGTACCTTGGTGTTTATAGGCCACCTTCCTCAGGCAGTAACAGTTACTACTTGGTCCCAGGATCACCTTCAAGCTATACAATATCAATACCTCAACCTTCACTCACCTACTCTTGCATCAATTTCCCAATACCGCAGTCTCAGCAGTACATGTTACAAAGTGGAGATGTCATTGCAGCATGTGTGCAACCATCAGGTAGTGGTCGTCTGGGTATAGTAGCCACCAGTGCTCCAAATCAAATACCAGTGATGAGTACTGTATGTGGACCACTATCATCACCACTACCAATTACAGGGTCGGGATTCACACCACGCTCCATAGCTCTCCATGTATCACTTGGTATGTCATATTCCTGATGTGCACTTTACCATCCTTTAGTGATGTGTTCATTTAGATGTCAACGAGTGTGCAGTGAACAATGGAGGATGCAGCCAGACATGTGTGGACACTTCTGTTGGCTACAACTGTACCTGCTACCCAGGTTTTATACTTGCTTTGGATATGAGCAACTGCTCAGGTATGTACAAATAGAACATATGCTTTGTTGTATCATGACTTTTAACTTGCATTTAATGAGTTTGTGTATCTCCAAAATCAGCTATCACATCAAGCACTGTTCCTGCAAGCACTGTTCCTACAAGCACTGTTCCTACAAGCACTGTTCCTACAAGCACTGATCTTACAAGCACTGTTCCTACAAGCACTGTTCCTACAAGCACTGTTCCTACAAGCACTGTTCCTACAAGCACTGTTCCTACAAGCACTGTTCCTACAAGCACTGTTGCTACAAGCTTTTCTGGTGAGGCACTTATAATATGTGTTGTGAATATCCTCAACTGGAAATAACATTTATGGTGTGACAGATTACACATGTGTACATGATGTTGCCATATTATCTGCTTTCTTTATGAGTAGCATAATAATGCTTTGTTCTTTTGCCCACAGCAGATCAATCAGCAGCCATAGCTGCCAGTGTGGTCACTGTCATTGTTTTGATAGCTGTGGTCATCACAGTGGTGGCAATTCTGCTTCTTTTGTATGTCAAGCGATCATCCGCCAAAGTGACCATTTCAGGAAGGGCACGAAACAATGCATTCGGTAACTAATGAAGGTGAAGGTTCATTAGATGGTTATGGTTACATAATTACATCTAAATGAAATTAAACTGCATTATGACAATAGAAATGTATCGCACTGTACACTGCACAACTTGTAGTACTATAGCTCAGCTGTAGCCTGAAATATCACTTTCCAACCTTGGCAAATATGTTGCAGACAATGTTGCATATAGTGACAATGTGGTTCAAATGAATACATATGAAGGAGCCAGGGTAGATGAACCTGTGAAGGACTATGCTACTAGCAAAGTAAAGGGTCTGGTATGTTGCATTTTTTTTTTCATGTGCTTGTGCTTTACGAATATTGTACATCATTCAACTACATGCATGTAATAGCGACAGTCAAATGAAGTCCCCTATATAGCCAGCACCACATACAGCAGCCCTGGTCATAATGAATTGGTGAGTTGATAAAATGAGCATAAGACAAAGCTGTTTATGTTTCATACATGTTATGTAACCATTGTTAATGTATGTGGCAATGCTGCCTACAGGCCTGCTCCTACAAAAGCTAAACCACAAATAACAAAACCTATACAAACGTTACAGTCCAGACACTGTATATGTATATAAGGGAGACCTCTACAGGGAGATGAAGGGGGAGGAGGAGGGTGACTCAGCGATCAGTCACTGTAGTGCACAAGTCCCCCCGACCCACCTATCCTATACAACATTTCTTGCATGTCGTACAATTCATGATTTTCCACAGGCAGGCAGCACCCTCTGGGCATATACTTAAATAGCCACCTAACCATGGCCAGTGTCATGCAGTGCTTGTTACTGATCCATGCTGGCTTGGTAGTAATCACCCACATGCCGGGGCAAACAATATAGTGCCTGGGAAGTACATACCAATTCAGGAGAACTTGCTTGCCCCGGCAGGTGGGTGATTACTCCACCAAATCCACCAAACTGTTTTTTTCTGTGTTGATTGCCAGGAAAAGCATTAAGTAATATATATCCCATTGCTTAGATGCTTTCTGAGAACATATATGGAAATGATGATGAAGACCCTTACTGCATGCCTCCATCACAAGAGGAGGAACTGTATGGCCAATTGGAGCAGCAGAATACTTTGAAGATTCCAAGACATGAGATACAGTAAGTTATATATTTACATGTACATGTTTGGAAATGGTAGGGCAGCTATTGTTAGGTGTATGCATTGGCTTGTCCCACCAGTGCCATTCATACCAATAATTCAGGCAAACTGCATTGCATAAAATGTACATGTGTGTCTACTTGAGATACAATGCATCACTTGCAATTATCTGGTCTATCTGGTCTCACCACTACAAATATACACATCACAGTTCTACCTCAGCCATTGAAATAAACATCATTGAGAAAATCCAATGTCAGATGTCACAAATACAAAAGGTACAAGTGTACATGCCCCTCTCTACCAGCTATGGGGCCTGGTCAAGCGCCATAGTAGTGGCAAAGCCCCAGTTGCTTCAAATGCATATGCATCACATCTTGGAAGATTGAATTGTTACTTCATGTACATTTATATATACTGCTGTATATATACACATGTACATATAATTATCACTGAATTGTTCAAAGCCAGGATTGGGGGGGGGGGGGGGGGGGGGGGGTTGCCCCTCCCAGTAAAGTAATGCAAATCCATTCATTGATAAAAGAGGCCTTAATTAATTGACACTTAGTGGCCTGTATGATGTTCTCCAAGAATCTGACATAATCATGGAGTATTGAATAAGAAATAAACCATTTTGTTTAAATACATTGCAAAACATTGCAAGACAGACAGAATTAATGCTTTCAGTCCTAACATTGTCCCACGATTCGATTTGCTGCAAATTATGTGCTGTTTTCACCAAGAAATTGCTTTGTGCTTTATACTGATGCCTAGTTAAAGTGTCTTTGTACTCCCGACACTGCATTTGAAGTAACGAAAACTGCCTCAGGTTAATAACTAGTACAGCGATGAAGCTTTGGAGAATTCCACAAAGAGAATCAGTATGAATGTCAGTTTATATTTATTAATCTTTCAGCTCCTTGGAGTTCTGCTCTTTAAACCTCAATCCTAAATAACCTGAGTGCAATATAATTTGCACAATTAGGCAGTATTCATCATATTGACAACATTATTGACAAAGCTTTATTGGAGGTGCCCTGAAAGTCCATGGCCCATTGCCATAGCCTAGTTAGCCTATTGGATAATTTGGTCCATAATTATTTCATACTGGTATAACACAATGAGTATAAAACTAGAGTATTTATTTAACTGTTCCATCATTCAGGAAACAGTCATCATTGGGACATGGCCAGTTTGGAGGAGTCCACATAGGAAAGTGGAGGACACCAAAGTGGGAACGTGAAGTTGCCATCAAAATGCTGGATCCCACCACATCCCACCAGGATGATAAGGTCAAGTTTCTACAGGAAGCTGCCATCATGGCACAGTTCAAACATCCAAATGTCATCCAACTGTATGGCATTGTCACTGATGGACAACCTGTAGGCTGTGTGTATATTGTTTCATTTTTGTCCTGTAATGTATACCTGTATATTTAGTTGATGCTTGTCATTGAGTTGGCTCACAACAAGGACCTCCAAACACACCTCATGACATTGAGACCAGAGTAAGCTACACACAATAATGTCTGCTATCAATCATGTACTTCTACCATGCATTGACAGCCCTGGCCAAATGATCCAGTCTCACATTCCACAATGTCTGCTAACATACTCCCAACAAGTAGCCCTGGGCATGCAGTACCTTACTAGCAAGTCATTTGTTCATCGTGATCTGGCTGCAAGAAATGTACTTCTCACAAAGACCTGCATCTGTAAAGTATGTTATGAATAGCATATGTACATGTTATACTATTAACAAATGTATACATGAATACTTGAATAGTATTTTCCATATGTAGGCAATATGCAATGTACATGTACCTGTATTAATTAACGTACAGGGTGTTGCACAATCAAGTAAAATCTTCTAAAGGTTAACAACAATCTTTTATTGGTTGCAAAATGTTCTATAAACGTGGGCTGGAATGCTGAAAACATATTAAAATTAAAAAACATATCCATTTGTAGGAATCCGAAAGCTCCTACATGTATTTCAACTTGCCCAATACATCAAACCACTGTATCAAGATATGACAACTCATAATACTAATAGAATTAATTTATTGTATGTAGGTTAGTTAATAGCTGCAAAAATAACTAATTTCGTTTAGAGGTTATTCAAAATTGGAAGCTATATTATTTTCCTTCATAGGTATAGTATAATTCTGATGGACCTTTTACTAACAGATTGCTGATTTTGGTCTGTCCCGTAACCTGGATGAAGAGAACTACTATTTCTCTCATGGAGGGATGATACCAGTAAAATGGACAGCTCCTGAGGCTATCAGCTATAAGAAGTACTCTACTGCCAGTGATGTGTGGAGCTTTGGGTGTGTGCTGTATGAGATATGGAGCCTTGGGTTCAAACCATTTGAAGGGCTAAGCAATGCTGAGGTATGGTATAATGAATGTGTATGCATAATTGATAACTTAGTCTGCCTCACTTACAGGTTGTTGCTAAGGTAGATACTGGGTACAGGCTACCACCACCTCCTGGATGTCCTCTGCTGGTCTATCAGACCATGATCCACTGCTGGCAAGCTCCTCAATTTGATGCACACATATGCATGTATTTCAATGATTCCCTGCAACTTTTCTACCCTTAGGTCACCCAATGGACACACCCGACCCTCATTCAGAGACATACACTTGTCCCTGTCCCAAAATCAAGACCATGTCCTTCAAATCCCTGAGGAAGCTGCTTCCACACATCCACAAGCAGCAGTACTGGGTGCTCCTCTAGAGGCTGGGGAGAAGATGTACATGGAACTTCAGAAAAGTTATCTTAAATGATTGTACTATAATCTTCTGCATTGCTGTGTACTATAGTCCTATATATAGATAGCATGTATCATTGCTTTATTTTTATTTGTGTGCAGTACTACATTTTAGTTGAACTGAACTCTCATAGTGATGGTACATGTTTAATTAAATACACATTTTGATTCAGTTATATTTTAATCAGTTATATAACCTGTGTTGAAACATGAAACAGTGGCATGGATTATGCAGTACAGTAAGTGACACTAGGATAATGGACTGTCATTATTGTAACGTACCTTTACACATGTACATGTTTACACCTTACACTAGGTTAACTACACTTTTAAAATTATTCTTTTTAAATACATGAACACTGACTGTGTTTGCAATAATAACTTAAAATCATAACATTTGCCATCTTACATATATGCACACACAGTCAAGGAGGGCTCGGGCATTTTGACACATCAGAACTATGCTAAGATGGCAATACATTTCATTTCGTGTTTCATATAATTGGAGGTGCGGGGGAGGAAGGCCTGGCACCTTGCAATTCTTGAGACCTCCCAGAGCATTTTTTATGTTTCACCTGTTCTTCTACTGCAGCATATGAAATAATTATTGAGAAGGTGTATAACCTTGATGTCAAATGCTGCATGCAGACCAAGATTGTCACAAGTTTGGTATCAAAATGTCAGCAGTGTGCAACCTGTATTTGCCTGTACCATACCACAACCTCACTACAAAAGAGGGGCAAGGTGGGCACAGCGGCAATAGGTGGCAATACAATCATGTATGCAGTCCACCACATCCCCCAGTACATAATAACGATAGTGTCCCAGGAGGTCACGGTGCATGGCTACAACAATACAGGTATGTTTCTTCAGAATTAAAGCGGGGACTTCCCAAACACCATTTAACACCGGGTTTACGACAGATGCGGGGAAATCTTGATTGTTTTGGGGATATTCATAAAATGAAAAATTCCCTCCGTATGGAGTTTTGTATTTTTTCTTGCAGCATTACATGTATAAAGCATTTTGATACTCAGTGCATATTTACGACTGCCCTAAAGTAAATGCCCAGGTTTTATACAGGTTCGTATTGTCGGACAACTCCGCAAACATGCCACGACAGGTGCACTTTTTTTCTGAGCAATCCCTGGTCGGTCTAACTACTTTATTAGTTGAATATGTGTATAAGAATAACAAAAAGAATTGCTTCTTCACCTTCGCTTCTCCGTTTGTATTGTTTTGTAAGTATTTTCAGTCCTGTCAGCCGTTCGCGCGACATTGTGCCACGCCTATCTATGAAGATCTACATATTCCAATAAACAAAATAGTACTCCACACGATGACAGGTGGTTAGTTTCTATTGGCAATGCATAAAATACGCATGCATATCAACATAATTACACAGTTTTACAAGTGCATACACGCTTTTACTCGTTCAATCAACTCTGGCTTGTTCCCAGTTTTATTTACATTGTGCTCAGTAAGATAAGTGTGAAGTTGAGGGTTGGACCATTAGAGCAGTGGTTTGCTCCAATCAAATGTAGTGTGTGACATCTTCTGTTTCTTTCTTTGAGCCGGTTCGTCATTGCTGAGATCCTTGTATGAGTGACCCCTTCGTTTCTTCCCCTGAGCTGACCTTAGATTGCCCAATAGCCTGGTAGGATGTCCGTACTTGCCCAACAACAGGCAACTCAGCTAATCGAATTCTTCCTGCCACATGTTCATTGGTGAGGCGTACAACAACTGCCTCTGCAGAAACCTTGGCATGTCTGGCTATTCCCTTCTGCCAACAGCGAGCAATAAATTGCTGTACCCTGATGCTGAAAATAGGATGCATGGCCTTACGTAGCTGGGCCCACCCAACTCGAAAATTACATTCAAATGTAGCAGGTGGTGAAGAGTCCGGAGTAGAGAATAAGGTTGACATATTAGCAATACAACCTGGCAAAGAGAAATCCCTTGTGGCAAGGATTGTACCTGCATAGTGCATGGCTACACTTAGAGCATCTTTGGATTGGCAGGCACCACAACATGCATGCTTCTTTAGGAACACTTCCGATTTGAAATGGTACTTGCATGTGTTACACTGGGGGATATATTTTCTTCACCTGACCCAGCTTCATAGCAGCCTCTTCCTCCCTTTTCTCCTGCTTCTGTTCACTTGCACTTATATTCATCTTCCTCTTCTTATACCGATGTTGAGCTTTACTTAATACAGCCATGTCGCTACGCAAGTCACTGCTCATGAGAACATTCACACCAGTAAAATTAACACCTGCTTGTTGAAAGGGGTTCACATCCATTGATGTTGGCTGGATTACAGGTAGAGTCACAGTTTTAGAAGGAATGTACTGTCCCATGTTCAGTGTTGTGACCTGCTGTGCAATGCCACCAGTGGTAATGTACTCAGAGGCATAAAAGCCAGCAATCCCTGAAGAGTTGATGTGCAAAATGGAGCCTTGAAATCTGGCTTTAAGAGCAACACAGTCGACCATGGCGTTGGTACTCAGCATCTACTTGGGCCTGAAACTTAAGCTCAGCAACCAAGGTTTCCTTCATATTGAAATGCTCAAGCCAGAATTTGGTAGGCAAAGTAGGAAAAGGAGCCAGAAGTTGCCTCGCTCCCAATGCTTAATGGCTTCATTGATGTTTGTTGCAACAATGGAATGGGAACTTGATCCTACAGTAGTTTCACCTCCAGCATTGGCATCAGCCTCATTTTGAACATGGGTGCCTGGTATAAAATATTTTCTTTAATACCTTGTCGTCAGGTAGGTTCCAAGCAGGGAGGAGCAACTTGACCCAACCCAACACACCCTTCCAGAATATGGATTGAATCCTTTGGATCGAAACCATCAGCAGTCAAATCTTCCTTAACTCTAGCAGCTTTTCGATGGTCAACACTTGGAATATGGCTTATGTCAGAACCGGCTTCAGTACCCAACAGACTCAGAACATGGCAATTGAAATCCCAACTGCCATAGTTGTGGCCTTTGTGTGGGATAGCAGTATCAGGAACATCTGCAGTGGCAGCACCAGGAGATCAGTACCAGGAACATCAGCAGTTGTTGCATCACCAGAGATAGCAGCGGGAACAGTAGCTGGAACATCAGCAGTTATTGCTGCAGGAACAGTACTAGTGCCAGCAGGAACTGTTGTACTAGCGGGAACAATAGCGATAGCATGAAGAACAGTGGCGCCAGCAAAAACATCAGTGGGAGCAGTAGTGCTAGCAGAAACATCAGTGCGAACAGTAGCAGGTTCAATAAAAGTGCTGACATGAACAGCTGGAGCGCTATGATGACGATGTCTAGCAGCATTGGTTGGATACGCTATACTGGTATCGGCCGTACATCAATTTGGGAGGGACGTCCGCGCGGGTTTTTCGTCGACAGCTGCAGCAATCATGGCAAACTCCGGACTTACATGTTCTCCAAGCTTCACTTCTATGTTTGCCCTTTTGCTCAGAGCATCCAGGCGGCATCCCAAATTGCAAGTGAAAAAAATGTTTTACTATTGCCGTTAATAAGTTACGCAAATTCATTGCCGACGATCAGCTCTCGGGAAACTAAAAGATGCAGTGTCTCCTGAATGGAAACTGGTTATTTGTTCTTTTCTCTTATATAAGCTTTACATCTACTTGCTATACTAATGAAACATTCAAAAAGCAATGAAACCAAGTACAAAAAAAGAGCACCTTGAATACTGTGGCCACTCGTTAAAACGATAATGAGCTGGCTTTGACACGTTACAGTACGACAAGCGTCTATGCCTGCAGATTTTTTATATTTCTCACTTCATTAGTAATGATTGGAGTATTATATAAAATGTTTTGCTTAGAAAAAAACTCATAGGAGGGAATTATGAATATTTTATATTCCCCAAAATTTCCCCGCATCTGTCGTAAACGCTGTGTTAAAAATAATATGGGTTTTGCTGTTAAACAAAGGCCTGGGGATGGCACTGTTCTTAACTATGTACATGTAGGAGGTGTTGTACACACAAGCAGTTGCTGTTTAAAAGGTTTATACATATTGTACTTCAGGGGAAGTTGGAGAGGAGACTGAGGGTCAAGATCAGCTGATGAGCTACAAATGCGATTAAAGTGGATGCTAGAATTTGAGTGCGTAAAGGTCTCTTCACAGTTGTGTGCCATGACCGCTCTATCGTTTTTGTTGTTTTTATTGATATTCACTAACTATAATAATAAGAAAATGTCAATTAAGTATGACAATCTAGTGCTTCTTAAAAATTTGTTAGTGGAAGCACACAGGCAAGTGGTTCACAGAGACAACTTAGTAATACATTATGAATGACATATACTGTACAGCTGGTCTTGTAAGTTTACATCCCTTTCAGCTGCAGACTGGGAGAAGCTGTTTGTTTCCCTTACAGCCCCAGGCACCATAATTCAAGCAAGCCCAGTATGGTGTGGAATCAGTGAAATTTTTTACGAGGGAGAAATTTTTCGTGACATACCTTGTTCATTGTGCAAAAATTATGCTCATGAGGGTGAAATTTTTCATGATGCACTTCACCTTGCGGAACTCATGATTGAGAAATTATTCAGATTGAATTTTTATCGCGGTTGTATGACATTATGTTTTGAACTATGCATGATAATATTATACACATGTAGTTGCATGTTTGTGGTCTATAACTTCACAGTACAGTCACTGACAAACATAGTGTACTGAGAATTTCTAAATAAGTGTCAATTCCATAGTTATGACTCCTAGGAGTCCTAGCCATTGGGTCTATCATTAAACAGATCTTCAAATTCATCCTCTGTAATGCTTGCCGAAATTGCGGTAGGTACACTGACATCTCCATTATCCTCAACCTCTGGCACAGGACCTTCATATATAATCTATGCCATAAAACTGAAAGGCAACATTTGTGCACATTAATCCGGTGTCTTTTGTTGGCATGTGATATATACAACTAAATCAAAAACTTCTCTATCGAGAAAGTGATTGGTGGGATGTAGGATTGGTGGTGCAAAAAGCAAGAAAACAAGGTACAGTGTGTTCAAGTGAGGTTTGGTAGGATCCTACAACTTACAGTCCTGAATTTGCAAATGAAGAAGCCTATTTGCAAATGTAGGACTGTTATAGTTGTAGGATCCTACCAAGCCTCACTTTAACAGACTGTACCTTGTTTCCTTGCTTTTTGCACCACCAATCCTACATCCCACCAATCACTTTCTCGATAGAGAAGTTTTTGATTTACTTGTTCCCCTAATTTTTTTTTCTCTGCCAGGAGTGATCATGGCTTAGTGTATTCGTTGCAATGTATAGGACGCTTAGATTCCTCTTTTGTGTA
>OX442426.1:5191277-5211277 GCA_949361645.1 Spongilla lacustris
CATGTATGTGTGTGATGATGTGTAGAGGTGTAGTGTGTGATGATGTGTAGAGGTGTAGTGTGTGATGACCATATGTGTAGAGGTGTAGTGTGTGATGATGTGTAGAGGTGTAGTGTGTGATGTAGAGGTGTGGTGTTGTGATGACCATATGTGTGGAGGTGTAGTGTGTGATGACCATATGTGTAGAGGTGTAGTGTGTGATGATGTGTAGAGGTGTTGTGTGTGTGATGACCATATGTGTGGTGGTGTGGAGGTGTGATGATGTACATATACTATTCATAAGGTTCAGGTCATCTCCCAACAGCGCAAAACAGCATCTGAAGAGCAGTCCCATCATAAGAGGGTCAAGGCGGAGACTCCACCCAATCAGGTGTTGAGGGCCTTCATGAGGGTGATGTCGGCCATGCTCAGGGTCACCTCAGGGAGGGAGGCTCTGGATAGAGTACTGACAAGCCCCGCCTTCAAGGATGTGAGTTGCATGTCTATTGGAGATGGCAACTTGGACATATGCCTCATTGAACAGACCCCTCTATACATATGCCCTCATTGAACAGACCTCCTTTGTCTCGTTTTACCTCCCCATACACCCCTCCTCCTCCTCTCCCTCTTATCCATCCCTCTCCTCCCCTCTCCTTCTTATCCATCCCTCCTCCCTTCCCTCTTATCCATCCCTCCTCCCCTCTCCCTCTTATCCATCCCTCCTCCCCTCTCCCTCTTATCCATCCCTCCTCCCCTCTCCCTCTTATCCATCCCTCCTCCCCTCTCCCTCTTATCCATCCTCCTCCCCTCTCCCACTTATCCATCCCTCCTCCCCTCTCCCTCTTATCCATCCCTCCTCCCCTCTCCCTCTTATCCATCCCTCCTCCCCTCTCCCTCTTATCCATCCCTCCTCCCCTCTCCCTCTTATCCATCCCTCCTCCCCTCTCCCTCTTATCCATCTCTCCTCCCCTCTCCTTTGCCATCTCAGGAGCTCACCTGTTGCCAGCAGTTGCACCAAGAAGCACTGGTCTATGTCATGCGCTATGATGCTCACACAGCCCGCTACCCAGACTTCAAGTTCAGAGGATTTGTGCACAAGGTGAGCACACACACACACACTGTGCAGAATGATCATACTGTAACTGCATAGTGTGTATCTCATATATAACCTCTGTCAAAACACTTTCCTCTCTCTCTGACGTATCACAAACACGTGATCTCTTGTAACTTCACTTCCCTCCCTCTCCTCTCTCCCTCGTACCCTCTCTCTCCCTTCCTTGTACCCTCTCTTCCCCTCTTACCCCTCTCTCCCTCACACCCACTCTCTCTCCCTCACACCCTCTCTCTCTCACACCCCCTCTCTCCCATGCTAACAGAACGAACTCTGTGCACTGACCCAGCTCATGACCACAGCATACTCCCCCACAGTGGCCCTCTACAAGGAGAACGTCAGGGAGATGGTCTCAGAGTTCTTCAGTGCACATGTCAAGGAGCCTCTGTCCAACTACGAGAGCTATGCAGTAGACTTTGTTGTACTGCCCAACAAGGCAAGTCCACACCATGATAGCCTCCATGTAGTATGATAGCCTCCATGTAGTATGATAGCCTCCATGTAGTATGATAGCCTCCATGTAGTATGATAGCCTCCATGTAGTATGATAGCCTCCATGTAGTATGATAGCCTCCATGTGGTATGATACAGCGGCGGCGGAACCGGGGGGGGGGGGGGGGGGGGGGGGGTAGGGGGGGTATTTACCCCCCCCCCCAACTTTACCGAGTAGAATTATTATTAGCCGTAACTAACTGTGTTGTACATTGTAACCAATAAGAACGGAAATCGGATGATATTAAAAGTGTGAACCGTTAAGTAGTTACTCAACAAGCGATTCATTTTCGCGTGCGCAACCACGCCCACTCATTATATATTCATAGACTTACCCCCCCCCCCCCCCCCCCCACTTTAAAATACCTTCCGCCGCCCCTGTGATAGCCTCCATGTAGTATGATAGCCTCCATGTAGTGTGATAGCCTCCATGTAGTATGATAGCCTGTGGTATGATAGCCTCCATGTAATATGATAGCCTCCAGCCTGTGGTATGATAGCCTCCAGTATGATAGCCTCCATGTAGTATGATAGCCTCCATGTGGTATGATAGCCTGTGGTATGGATAGCCTCCACACCATGATAGCATGCATATGCTGCTTTTTCTGCGATCTTCACAAGTACTTTTCTATTTTTGTTCATATATACATGTAATGGTACTCATTTAAATGCTGTGCATTATTAAGCAGCTAGTGCTAAATGTACATACATGGTACATGCTTTCATTTTTTTTACCGCTAGGTTTTGGTGAGAAAGCTATATCCTTTCCATTCTGGGATTGACGCCTTCATGTTCTCATGGAGGAAGGACCTTGCTGTACTCACAGGGAACCGTGGTACTGTGGTGTTTAGAATCCTTAAGTCTTCCAAGTCCAACCCCTTCGCTGGTCTGATGCCACACTGGCAGAACACACTCCAGTCAATACACCAACAGCGGGGCACAGATAAGAAGTCTGGGAAGTGTGTTCTCCTCTGAGGGAGTTATGGTGCACAGTTTTAGAGGTTTAGTAGGCACACACACATCACACACACACACACACACGCACACGCACACACACACACACACACACACACACACACACGCAAGCACGCGAACCTGTTGTCATAGGGAACATATCAGTGAAGTACTTTACATCATGTTCAGCACAGTTCCATTACTTTTGTTTTTTAACCTGCAGTGTTATACCAAGTTGTTTCATCTATCATTATCATCATTTAAAAATTATTGTTTTGGGGTGTGTGAAAATAGAAATCCATTACAGGGTTAAATGTGAGAGTGTGCAAAATAGGAACAGACGGAATCTTAGGTGTAACAGTGCGTACTTGTAATAGGTACTGGTGTGCTCAATAACCACTGCTAGGCATCTGGTTCACCAAAGTCTGTGAAGCATAGTTAATGTACACATGCATGCAGAACATGGCAGTCAGTTGTTTTGGGGAGAAGGTGTGTGTTTCTGTAGTACACTAAGTAGCTTCCAGCAACGAGGTTAGGGGTATAGGCTAGGTTATAGCTACATGTACACCATGGGTTAGTGCTACAGGTTAGTGGTATAGAGG
Organism: Spongilla lacustris; assembly: GCA_949361645.1. Taxonomy (NCBI): domain Eukaryota; kingdom Metazoa; phylum Porifera; class Demospongiae; order Spongillida; family Spongillidae; genus Spongilla; species Spongilla lacustris. The sequence continues at coordinate 5,194,416 of OX442426.1, forward strand.
TTCAGGTTAGTGGCACAGGTTAGTGGCACAGGTTAGAGGTACAGGTTAGTGGTATAGAGGTTCAGGTTAGTGGCACAGGTTAGTGGTACAGATTAGTGGTATAGGTTAAAGGCACAGGTTAGTGGCGCAGATTAGTGGCACAGATTAGTGGCACAGGTTAGTGGCACAGGTTAGTGGCACAGGTTAGAGGCAAAGGTTAGTGGCACAGGTTAGAGGTACAGGTTAGTGGTATAGAGGTTCAGGTTAGTGGCACAGGTTAGTGGTACAGGTTAGTGGTATAGGTTAAAGGCACAGGTTAGTGGCACAGGTTAGAGGCAAAGGTTAGTGGCACAGGTTAGAGGCACAGATTAGTGGCACAGGTTAGTGGCACAGGTTAGAGGCACAGGTTAGTGGCACAGGTTAGGGGCACAGGTTAGTGGCACAGGTTAGAGGCACAGGTTAGTGGCACAGGTTAGAGGCACAGGTTAGTGGCACAGATTAGTGGCACAGGTTAGTGGCACAGATTAGTGGCACAGGTTAGTGGCACAGGTTAGAGGCACAGGTTAGTGGCACAGGTTAGAGGCAAAGGTTAGTGGCACAGGTTAGTGGTACAGGTTAGTGGTATAGGTTAAAGGCACAGGTTAGTGGCACAGGTTAGGGGCACAGGTTAGTGGCACAGGTTAGAGGCACAGGTTAGAGGCACAGGTTAGAGGCACAGGTTAGTGGCACAGGTTAGAGGCACAGGTTAGAGGCACAGATTAGTGGCACAGGTTAGTGGCACAGGTTAGAGGCACAGGTTAGAGGCACAGGTTAGAGGCACAGGTTAGTGGCACAGGTTAGAGGCACAGGTTAGGGGCACAGGTTAGTGGCACAGGTTAGAGGCACAGGTTAGGGGCACAGGTTAGTGGCACAGGTTAATGGCACAGGTTAGTGGCACAGGTTAGTGGCACAGGTTAGTGGCACAGGTTAGAGGCACAGGTTAGAGGCACAGGTGGTATAATGAAGGGGGCACTGGGAAGAAGCCAGATTCAGTGTAGGGTAGGTACATGCTGCATATCCTTTGCCCTGCTTGTCCACTGCTGGGTGCAGCCATCTAGTGCCCAGTACATTTGTAGCCAAGGCGATGAATAGATATCATATCACATCTACATGGTGTGCAGACAACATTGTGCCTGATAGTGATACCATGTACATGTGCACCCGCCACATGTACATGGCTGGATGTACATACCCACACATGTGCACCCTCCACATATCACATACCCCACATATGCCACATCACACACCACATGTACACCACTTTAGATGGGGCCACATCACATCTGCTTCACATGTAGACACAGTGGGTGTCACTAAAGTCTTATTCCATGCATTCATCCCCACCCCTTACACTCCTCCATCCTCCCTGCACTCCTGCCATATGCCACCTCCCATATGCCACCTCCCATATGCCACCTCCCATATGCCACCTCACATATGCCACCTCCCATATGCCACCTCCCATATGCCACCTCCCATATGCCACCTCCCATATGCCACCTCCCATATGCCACCTCCCATATGCCACCTCCCATATGCCACCTCTCATATGCCACCTCCCATATGCCACCTCCCATATGCCACCTCCCATATGCCACCTCCCATATGCCACCTCCCATATGCCACCTCCCATATGCCACCTCCCATATGCCACCTCCCATATGCCACCTCCCATATGCCACCTCACCTCATCTCCACTTGAGATTTTATGTGCTCACATGCACTGTGTTGCATATACACATGCACCCGCACAGGTGCATACATGCAGCACACACACCACACACACACACACACATACACACACACACACACACACACACACACACATACACACACACACACACACACACACACACACACACACACACACACACACACACACACACACACACACACACACACACACACACACACACACACACCATGGCCCAGTACAAATATACTTTAGCAATAAGCATTCACATGAGTACTAAACACAAAATACAAATAGGCACACAGAGGCAATATTAAGAGTAGAGTGTGGAAGGGATAAGAAAGAAAAGGAGAGGAAGAGGAGGAGGAGGGGAAAAGAGGGATAGATCTAGAGGAGGGAGGAGGAGGAGGGAGGGAGAGAGGTAGGGAGGAGAGAGGAGGGTAGGAGGTACAGGGGCTGCTTACAATGGAAGCTTTATCTTTACTCACATCAAAAGTCTACTCTATCTGTGCAACACATCAAAAGACTGCACTGATTGAGTAATTACAAGCCTCATGTAGAAGCCTGCTTCACCATTGTGTCTCCTGGCTCTGTCTGCAGCTGCTCCTGGACCCTATGTATCTCAGATAAGGATGCAGAATAAAGTATTGTGTATTCATTACTAAGTCTCACCCTTGTGGATATATGTCTTAGTAACTGCTTTGTAATTACATTGTACTTCATGTCTTGACCATTAGTGTCAGGAAAGTTTTGTGTGTGCAAGTGTGTGTGTGTGTGTGTGTGTGTGTGTGTGTGTGTGTGTGTGTGTGTGTGCATGTGTGTGTGTGTGTGTGTGCGCGCGCGCATGTGTATATGTATATATATGCAAGTGGGCATGAACATGTGTCCATGTGTGCTTTTATGTGTGTGTGGTGTGTGTATACATGTTGTGTAAGTGTGTGTATGTGTGTTGTGTGTGTGGTTGTGTGTGTGTGTGTGTGTGTGTGTGTGTGTGTGTGTGTGTGTGTGTGTGTGTGTGTGAGTGTGTGTGTCCCTTTAGTTTGATTGGATTATAACAGACCACGGAGGCTATAAATCTTTGGTCAGGCGAAAACAAACAACCATTCACAAAAACAAAACCATCACTGTACTGTACTTATGGTGCATACATGTACAATGATATGATTGACTACCATTACCACGCCTCCAGCGTTGACAGTATAAAACGGCGCCATGCAGTAATACGCTTGCACGTGTCCGATAATAATAGCAATATGCTGAACCTCAACGTTCTCCTTCTCACCTGCGCGATGGTCGCCCTGAGCTCCTCGCAAGACGCGAGGACGATGCAGCAGCCACTCGACTTCATTCAAGAGGTGTTCTCCAACCTTACCAAGGACGGCGAGGGCCGCCCGAAGGACCTGGAGAGCGGGCCGACGTCCGTCTGGTTTCTGCAGGACACTGGTAAGTTCTGCACGGCACGTGTTTGCATGTATGTATGCACGCGGGGAGTATGTATACATGACATGTATTGTATATTCTGCAGCTGTTCACGTGTACCGTACATATATTTATACTTTTGCGCTGCAGGAATCTTGAAAAATGCGTCCGAGGAGCACAACGAACTTCGCCCAAATGGCGACTACCTCTTCCTGTTCGACTGGAGCTCGATCGCCAAAAACTCCAACAGCGACTTGAGCAAAGGGGTCATTCGCGCGCACTTTAGGTCGCAGTCCAAATCGAACCGCACCGAATCCGTGTCGGTGGTGATGGCGGCGAACGTGTCCGTTGGCATCTTGGATGACGACGCGCCCGCGGTTCCATCTGGCGGGACCCACTTTACCGCGTCCGGTAACGGCAGCGGGTGGATCGAGATTGAAATCACCGTGGGGTTGAAAGCAGCCTGGCACCGCTCAAACGCCTCGGCCGTGGTCGTCTCCATCCATTTGAGCAGGGAGGACGGTGTTACCGCGGGTGGTGTCTTCGTCGTAATAACTGATCCGTCGGCAATACCTCTCGACTTGCGCCATCAGAATCGCTACGCGGCGCTGCAACCCCTCCTACTGATCTACCTCGAAGACGGCTCGCTCAAGACCAGGGCGATGGTGTTGTCCACGGGGCCCCGGATTGACGGCACTATGCAAGAAGCGGCCCGCGCGAGGCGGTCCGACCTCGTTGGCTCGTGCGGCTTGTATAACTACACCGTGACTTTCTCCGACGTAGGAATTGACTTCGTCCTGACACCGGAGAGCATGAATATTGGCAGGTGTTCTGGCGGGTGTGCCACTAGCAACCAGCGGAGCATGCCAGCCGGTACCGTTACTAACCATGCCAGCGTCATTGCAGCTGCCGACGCCGTCCAACGAACTTCAGAATCGAGCAGCAGCGGCCAAGGCGGTGTCGCGTGCTGCTCTCCGTTGAAATATCAGCCCGTCTACCTCCTGGTCTTCAACAGCGACATGATACTCGGTGTGCAGCTGTTCACTGATATGGTAGTGAGCACTTGTGGGTGTGGTTAGGAATACTATGAAGCAGTTTTTAGCTTGTGAGACTTGAATTTCTAAATTTTGTAGTTGTGAAAATTCAATGCCCTTCCCCTTTGTGATTTTGTTTTTTCCTTTTGTGAATTTCTTTTCTTCTGAATTTATCCCATGGGGATTCATAACTTCTCGCTGCATGCTATGTCGGCCATCTTGAATTCTATTAAAGATTTGAATGGCGCGAGAAAGCGGGGGTGGGGGCGTAGTGGTCATGGCCCATTATTGCAGTCATATCTGGCCTCTGCATTCCGGCAGAGCATAGATTAAAGACCTTAATCTTCAAACCCCGGCTTATTACGTAATAATAATAATCATATTTCGTAACCATGCCAGTGCGCAGAAGCCTAAATATAGAAAACATGCGTGCGGCCAATGAAACCAGATGGCAGGAGTTGGGGTGGACATGTACCCCCGGCTTAGCCGCAGAAACGTACGGTAACTGGGGAGAGTGTTTTTTTTTCCATCGCGGCCAGGCCACCAATATTATGCTGGCTGAAATCTATGGCCGCCTGAACATGGCCATCATGGGAAGCGAGGGTACGTTAGTAGAACTGTAGGCTTGTCAACTGTGTTCGTGTAATAGTAATGATTATATTATTTGTATCATTTTTTAAAATTGTTAGTAAATTGTTATTGAACTTACTTTGTTATCATATAGTTATATGCCGGTAATCTATACGAATAAATAAAACACATTAACTACAAAGTTATGTTTAGGAACTGCATGTATCACCCTCCTGGATGATATATCCTAAGAGGAGGGACCGGGCATTGTCTCGCACTAGTGTTAAGTTCAGGCGGCCATACAGGTTGGAGACCTCCTTGGACTTGGGGTTGTTGGTCCTTGTGGCAAGGTGCGATGCAAGTCTTGAGAAAGCTTGGACAGCTTTCCTGCCCCAAGTTCCATATGACTCCACCACAAGGGGAATGCATGTCCATCCTAGCTCAGAACATTTATTTAGCATCATTAACCAAATGCTTTCTTAGCTCTGCGGCAACTGCTGCTGACCCTGCTATGAGACCCGCTTCAGAGAGAAGGGATGGGTTTAGCGGAGAAGTCACAGAAAGGTCTAAGGTAGCAGGCTTGCCACAGAGCCAATTTGAAGCTAAGTTGTCAGCAGGACGTGTGTGCAGAGGCCACGTCCCAGTCCACTGCCAGCTTCTGCCTTGGCACTGATGCAGGCATGATGGCATGTTTGGAGCACTACATCTCTGAGCTTATTGTGCCCGGATACAGCATCACCACCTCACTTACATGTCAAGGCATGGTGTGACCTAGGGGATCCAAAATATATATATTTACTTATTTATTATTGATTATTTTTAAAATAACTAACACACAAGAAACAACAAAAAGAAATAAAATGCTGTCAACCAGAGACGACCATTGAAGGTCCAGCTCTTGACAGAAGAGTTCTTGCACAGGACCTCACCAAAGTGAGGCCATAAATGGAAGCAGTGGCCTTGGACTTGGTGCACCTCATGGGTATGGCCAAATGAGTGGAAAGATGCAATAGTGTATCCCTAGCCTCAGCACCCCAGCAGCCATATCAAGGCCGTAGATAAGGGGGTATATTATTTCTGATAAAATTAAGTGCGTGGTATAAATCAATACTGAAGAATATCAGCTCCAGTAATACTTCACTCAAGTGCTAGTAGCGAGCGGGAGTAGTGGTGTCGTATTGCAAGAATGCGGTCATGATGGAGCAAATGCTCCCACACTACTAGTCCTGTGATCTGTACCCGAATTCTTCCATGTTTCGTTTGCATGAGGCAGTTTGGTAGTAAGCGTCGTAGCTTTTGTTCCTCGTGGTATGAAAAGTACCGCTGCATGGTTGCATTACCTTGAAGAAGATGCCGTCTAATGTTTCTATTGCGCTACTGCAGTCTAGTTAAAGATACCAATGATTTAGTACTTCTGGATTCGTTAACAAAGCATGCATGCATTGCGATGCTCTTAGCATGGTTGCAGCAGCTTCGACGGAGACAATGAATGTGGGCATGTAAGTGCATGCATGCTGCATACTGAACAGAAACCATTACATGCACGATTAAAGACCTGGCTAAGTCAACTGAAATACAATGCACCAATCAAGGTTAAACTGGTGCATGCTACTGCATGTAACAAGCTTAGCTTAACCTTACAACCATTGGCAATGAATTTTCAAGCCGCAATTCCAGTCGCTTGGACATTTTTGGTATTTTTCCTTAATGGGTGTATGATAACGCGTGCATGCATGCACAATATGGTTCAAATCAAGAATTAAGAATTGTGCATTTAGGCTTATACGTACACATAGCATGCCTATAAACTGACGAACGATATGAATTAATTAGGTTGAATTTATAGGCCACAGTGACAATGTACTTATTTGTAAAAAAAAAAGAGTATTGTGCCCCCCCAAACTATAAAAGTTATCTATGGCCCTGCATATAGGTCTCCACTGTTAGTGGTGTGCATCTCCAGCCCAACTAAGGCACGGCTGTTTGCGGCTGGAAACTTAGTTTATAAATACAATATTACGGTATTAGTTTACATCCTCTTAGCAACCAGCCTAGCAACCTAGTATGCATCGAAAAGCTCGATGTGTCTGGTTTCGGGTGGCAGTGTATAAGGTTTGGCAAGTAGCTTGTTGTGGGGCAGTCCTAGATGGATTTCGTGTCCCATACACGCAACTTCAGTTTTTGGTTCCTGTCTACTGCGCACGTATTAGTTGTGTTACGTTTACAACGAGCGGTTAGGGTGGTGTGCATAAAAGGACACTTTTTCAGCTTCCTGCAGTTTTCCCAGCGATTCTGCCTACACATTTGAGTTCCTGTGTCATTGTTCAACACGTAAAGAGTAACCAGGTATAATGAGAGTTTTTTTCCCGCATTCTATAATATGGCAAAAAATGTTGACTTACGCGTAGTTTGAGCTGAGAGTTTGCTTGTACCGTATAGTCACATAATGGAGGAGCATGCAGACCTTCTAGCAAGGCTATGCAGGATTTGTGCTAAGTGGCACAGAGGCTTCATATTACATTAGGCATTGTTGTTTTCATTGATGGAAGAAGTAAACCATTAAAAATGGCTCATACAAGACTCATACTGGCTCATATACCAGGCTCATACTGGCTCATACTAAGGTTACTAACTCATACTGCATGATACAAAGGATACCGGCTCATGGCTCATACTAAAGCGGGATACTAGTCACGTGTTCATACCAAGGACACTGGCTTATAGTAAGGTACTGGCTCATACTGGTACACACGCACCCACACACACACATGCAACACATACTTATTCACCACAAACACAAAAAAACACACATACACACACAAACTTAAGGATACTGGCTCATACTAAGGATACTGGCTCATACTAAGGATACTAGCTGACACTAAGGACACTGCTCATGGTTCATACTAAGAATATTTGCTCATACAAAGCGGGATACTGGTTCAAGATAAGCATACTACCTAAACACGCAGAAACACATATTCACTAGCACACACATCACCCTCATCCTTGCACACATCACCCTCACCCTTCCACATATCACCCTCCACCTCCACACATCACCCTCCCTTCTACACATCACCCTCACCCTCCACACATCACCCTCATCACACATTACCCTTCCCCTCCACACATCACGTTCACCCTCCCTCCACACATCACCCTCCCTTCTACACATCACCCTCACCCTTCCACACATCACCTTCATCCTTCCACACATCACCCTTCCCCTCCACACATCCCCCTCCATCCACACATCACCCTCCCTTCTACACATCACCCTCCCCCTCCCCACATCACCCTCATCCCTCCACACATATCACCCTCCACCTCCACACATCCCCTATTCCCTCCACACATCACCCTCCCTTCTACACATCACCCTCACCCTTCCATACATAACCCTCATCCTTCCACACATCACCCTCACCCTTCCACACATCTCCCTCACCCTCCACACATCACCCTCCCCCTTCCACACATCTCCCTCACCCTCCACACATCACCCTCACCCTTCCACACATTACCCTCACCCTTCCACACATCGCTCTCATCCTTCCCCACATCACCCTCATCCTTCCCCACATCACCCTCACCCTTCCACACATCACCATCATCCTTCCACACATCACCCTCCCCCTTCGCACATCACCCTCATCCTTCCCCACATCACCCTAATCCTTCCCCACATCACCATCATCCTTCCCCACATCACCCTCACCCTCATCACACATCACCCTCCCCCTTCACAAATCATCCTCATCCTTCCCCACATCACCACAAATCCATTTTTCTACAGAACAATCCATCTTCATTTAAAGAAGATGGTGTATTGGCTTTGGCTATTTAGGGTATTGAAATCTTCAGGATATTCACCCAGCCATACTTCAATACCCTTGTTTGCACACACAAGACCATATATAATAATGTAGCTGCTAGGTCTGAAGTAAAACCCTACAGCAAGAAAAGTAAGCAGTTGTAGGTGATTATAATGTCTATGTTTACATGTATACATTACTCATTTATTTGTAGGCCCTGCTGGCATATTATAATAATTGTATTTCAGCTGGAACGAACCTATATAGTAATATAGACCTTTATGTACATTTTATAATTTTTAAAAAAATGTTAATGAGCATTTCATGACTTTTAGGTGGCTGCATTGGATTTACAATATACGGATTAAAAAAAGGTCTCATAACAGTTGCTATGCATAATCTGTTAGCTCATTTGGCAAGCCTTTTAGTTCCTTTAATAATTTTCTTAGGAAAACTGCAGGAGTTGCAGCATAATTGAAATACGTTTCGTGCTTTATGGTCGAACAAGGCGTGAATTAATAGAAATATAAAATCAGAAAACGCGGAAAATCAGAGTCAGGGAACTGCTTCATACACCTTGAAAGTTTCGAGACGTGGCTACGCTCCCACGCGCTTTTAAGCCATTATGAAGTGACGTGGTCCATGGTATCTAAGGAGGTTGCTAGGGGAAAATTTTACGCGGCGCGCGCGTACTAAGTTTCCACCGATTCAATGCAATAAAACAGCCGTGAAGGGGGGATGGGGGGGGGGGGGGGGGGGGGGGGGGGGTATTTCACTTTTTTATTATTAAATTCTTGTTTCTAGCACTCTGAAAATATGTACTGGGGCACACTGAATGTAAAAATTAATTTCAAAGAATTTTTAACCCCCCTTGAAGTTTCTGCATATATAGTGAATGGGATGGCACGGTGTAGAAAAAAAGGCTGTTACTTTTTGTTACATTATTACTTAGTGGAGCTATATGTGATATACTGGCAACATCTATACTACAGCAACGTACTCCTGCTTTTCAACAGTCTTGCCTGCTATAACTGAATCAATGCTGTAAGCTCCTAAATTTAGACAAGCCTGCATATAACTTTGTCACTGATAGCAATTATGCATTATAGGTATGCAAATATGAAGAGGTATAGAAGCAATTTGTTACTACTGTAAACCACATTCAGTGTGACACAGTCCATATAATCAGAGTGGTAGAAAAAGAATATAGAACATCACACACACACACACACACACACACACACACACACACACACACACACCCTACTCTCAAGTTTTTTATGTCATGGTGTGCTTATCAACTCAGTTGTGTCAAGTTTTCAGCTAGATTTTCATAGAAAGACAGAGGCAATACATCAGCCATGTTGCAAATTCCCAGGTCAGAGTCATAGTAGACCAACATGTGGGTAGATTCTCTTACTTTGTTATGTGAGGATCTGCTCTCAATACCTATCCAGTAAAGTAATCTTGCACAAAATGATTGTGCATGCACACTGCAGCTGTTTAGGTATGAAAACCTCCCTGCTAAATGAGGGTGTGCTTTCATTGAAAATGTAACATTGTGAGCTACTAGCTGTGTGTGCTATTCATTTTTAAATACCTGTAAGTTTTAGATAATGGGGAAAATTTTAAAGAAAGGTGTGCTTTGCATCATGATATGAGTCTCATTGCTTATTCTGCGTGTGCGGTTGCTTATAGTCTATTGATCTGCTTTAGAAGATGTTCGGGTTTGGTTCTTACGATCGGTTATAGCCTCTCAACTAGGGACCAAGATACGTTAGAAAGAGCACTAGTGCATAATCTTGATGGTGACCAAAGTGTATAAAGCAGCTGTGTAGTACAGCTTCATCAACACAAGTTAAATGTGCAGCACATGATACATGTATAATTGATTATACTCTTACAAAGGATATTCCATGATAACCAAAATGTGTAAAACCTGAATTGTGCCTCAAATTGGGGGATCTAAAGAAAAAAGGTCTTGCAAAATTGCAAATCTATCCTTGGATATAAGGAGAAACAAGGATCTAGAAAACTCATTTATGCATGGGTGGACCATTTACAATGAATAAATGACTACCCTTGAACTTCTATGTTACTTTCATTATGCAATCTTTTTATTGTGCTCTTGCTAATGCCTAAATGAACAAAATTAAGGCAGTATAATACTAGTACACATACCTAATTCCCTAGTGTTATCACTTACTGCTATATGGCGTCATAGGTGGTGTATATACTTATGTACATGTTTAAACCCACGTGTTTTTTAAAACTTCATGGGTACCGTACAGGGGAGTTACTCTTTTTTTTACTATAAAAAAAAAATTAAAATACAAGTTTTTCATCATGCCCTCCATATTTTGAGAGGGGTAGAAACCGAAGCCATATCTACCACCCTCCCCTCGCCCCCCTTACTCGGAGCGTCTGAGAGGTCATTAGAGTCATGCTTGCGATACTCAGTCACTAAAGCTGCAGACCCTGCCATCACTCCTGCTTCAGACAAAATAGAAGGGTTTAGCTGTGAGGTAACGGTAAGATCAAATGCAGCTGGCTTCCCAAGATACCAGTTGGTTAACAGAACATCTGCTGGTCTGATGCTGTGTTCGTCAAGCCCAAAGTAACTGCCAACCTCAACTTGGGCAGATACATTAGCTTGCCTACAACACTCTACAAACACATCTTCGTTGTGCTTACAGGTAATTAGCTTGGTGGCCCATAGGATCCAAGGCTAGGCTCGGAAAGAAATTGCAATTGAGTCCCTGAGCCAAGTCCATAACCAGCCAATACTTTAAGACTACTTGAAATTCCAGAGGGTCCATGTGGAGGCTAAGACCTGGTGAAGGAAGAACTGAAATCCAGGCTGTAGCATTGGGTGATAGCAAACAGGCTCTGTCAGGTAAGGGTGAATGGTCAAGAAGAAGCTTAAATTGGTGGTCTTCAATCTTACCAGACAGTGCATGCTGATGGCATCTAGAGGAGACAGTCTCATCTAGAGTGATGGCATCAGCAGATGGAATGAGTGCATTGAGAGGTTCACTGAAGCAAGCAAGAGAGGCATGAATACCGAACACTGCTTAGATGCACTTACAGATGAAGTGTAGGCTGCTGCTGAGTGTTTTTGTAATGCTGCATACGTAGGCCCACCTCTGATAAGACCAGAGTTGGGGCCAGTTGCCAGGAGTTGCCTAAGACATCTACTGCAGTGCATTCAGCACATGAATGCCTGATGAATGTCATTGTCAAATATTTATAGTGCATCAGTGATGAGAGAGGGAGGTTTAGAACGAGCAAGATGTACCACCTTTTAGAAACTGCCACACTGAAGCAATGCATCTGAGGATCAACAGAACCGACATCCTCCAACATGTGCAGAAGATCATGATCATGGGCCTTTGCATGTTTCTGAGACGCATATTTGGCACAGTAGACAATGTCTCCAATTGGAGCACCCAGGCTTTCAATGTTAAGTGTGTTTCAAGGCTTTATCTTAGATGGAAAGACGCTCAGATACCCTGTACTGTTTAATTCACATTTTGATGTGTTGACGAACAGACTGATAGTGGGACCAAGGTCTTCAATTATAGTGATTGCTCGTAACGATGCCAGTTTGGTACCTGCTAAGGCACCATTATCAAGATACCACATATGGAGCAACAACTCCAGGCAGTTAATGGCTATTGTGGAGACTACTCTTGTGTAGCACAAGTGAGAATAGCAGTGGCCCCAGCGGATCTCCTTGTTGGACACCATTTTCTGAGGAAATGATACCCAGTGGATGCCAGAGAACTGGATGCTGCCCATGGAAGCACTTCAGAGAGATAAGCAGCACACTCGTCTAAGAAGGCTTGTCGAGAGACCAGATTGAAGGCTCCCTCCCTCCCTCCCTCCCTCCCTCCCTCCCTCCCTCCCTCCCTCCCTCCCTCCCTCCCTCCCTCCCTCCCTCCCTCCCTCCCTCCCTCCCTCCCTCCCTCCCTCCCTCCCTCCCTCCCTCCCTCCCTCCCTCCCTCCCTCCCTCCCTCCCTCCCTCCCTCCCTCCCTCCCTCCCTCCCTCCCTCCCTCCCTCCCTCCCTCCCTCCCTCCCTCCCTCCCTCCCTCCCTCCCTCCCTCCCTCCCTCCCTCCCTCCCTCCCTCCCTCCCTCCCTCCCTCCCTCCCTCCCTCCCTCCCTCCCTCCCTCCCTCCCTCCCTCCCTCCCTCCCTCCCTCCCTCCCTCACTCCCTCCCTCCCTCACTCCCTCCCTCCCTCCCTCCCTCCCTCCCTCCCTCCCTCCCTCCCTCCCTCCCTCCCTCCCTCCCTCCCTCCCTCCCTCCCTCCCTCCCTCCCTCCCTCCCTCCCTCCCTCCCTCCCTCCCTCCCTCCCTCCCTCCCTCCCTCCCTCCCTCCCTCCCTCCCTCCCTCCCTCCCTCCCTCCCTCCCTCCCTCCCTCCCTCCCTCCCTCCCTCCCTCCCTCCCTCCCTCCCTCCCTCCCTCCCTCCCTCCCTCCCTCCCTCCCTCCCTCCCTCCCTCCCTCCCTCCCTCCCTCCCTCCCTCCCTCCCTCCCTCCCTCCCTCCCTCCCTCCCTCCCTCCCTCCCTCCCTCCCTCCCTCCCTCCCTCCCTCCCTCCCTCCCTCCCTCCCTCCCTCCCTCCCTCCCTCCCTCCCTCCCTCCCTCCCGTTAGAATGGTGGCACATGTCAAACTGCAACTGTCATGTGCACCTGTCTACCACTCACAGCCAATCAAAGCACAGGACTAATGACAATGACAGCACCTATGTAATATTGCTGGTAACATATCAGCATATATGTGATATCAAATGCACCCTTCTCTTTATCTAAAGCATATTTCTCTCATTTTTATACCTTTGTCCAATGCACCCTTCACTCACTGTGATACCTCTATGCTTATCTAACGCACACTTTAATAGCCTCCATATGTACCTTTGTATGCTGGGGCAGACTGTTCATGCACAAATTTCAATAAGTGCCACACTAATGACACGACCAAATATATTTGTAGTGGCAAGTTTGGTCAGGCTTTCACAACACATGTTGTAGTGTGCCGCTGAATACTATTCATTTTGATTTGCCATTCCCACCTTTTTTGTATTTGGCTACGAGGTGTGGCCCAGACCTAAATTTAAGTAAGCAGTTGTTATGTACGTTTGGGTCTGGGTATGATACTACATGGTTTGTGGCATAGTATATTATGAGGTGTGGCTACACATTTGTGAATAACTTGAATGTAGTTAACTATTCTTAAGCATCATGAACTATTTTGAACTGACACAGGTCTACATGTAGTTATTAAATTTCGCAACAGCATCTATTCAACATGTACATCTATTAAATCCTGCCTCCTGCAATTATATCATCAGTTCAACAAATTCAGGTTAGTACTAGGGGGCTGTCATAGTGATGTTACATGTGCAGTGCATAAACTTTTCAATGATTTTTAATGTCTGAACTTTGCACATAGATATAGCATGTGGACTTGCACACCATGTGGATTGGATTGTTAAAGGTTTTTGACAGTAATCAAGTTCCAGTTAACTAAAGATGTTCTGCTTGTTGTGCAGTTAAGTTAAATAAATTCATTACCTTTTCCATATTCTTTCAGTTAAGTTATAGTTAACTAAACTGGTTTTTGCCACAATCCAGTTAAGTTAAGTTGACAATTTAGTTAAACAATTACACCAAGTTTATATAGTTCAAATGGGATTTTTTTGCATTCAAGATTGCGCTCTTCAATTTCTTTCTGCTTCAAATTGCATAGCCTGCTCTTGAAAAAAAAAATGCTCAGAACTGGCTGAAATAATAATATTTCCTGCTACTTTAGAAAACAAAAGTTCTGCTCTTTTCTTTTGGTCCAAAACTGCAACGGATCACACTCTTTAGTCAATCTTGGTATTGTCGGATATGGTCAAGTGAATTGGGCCAGGACAGGATATACTAAATTAAAATTGGTGTTGTAAGATTTGTATTTATAAAAAGTAAGAAAACAAGGGATTATGGAAATTATATCATAAATTCATAAAAATTACAGATGTACATTTAGCTAGTTAAGGTAAGTAGATTTGCTAAATTATTTAATGTAGGTTTGTAACATTTATCAATTTATTAATGTATGACACTCCGATCCGATGTGGGGACAGAACTTCTGAGATTACTCTCATACATGATGTATTATTTTACATGTATTGCACATAATCATAATCATATTATAAATTGACAAATGAACAAAAGATTCCTTCTGCATGATGCGCAGAAGTATAACAAAGATATGTGCAAGCCCATTTGGAAAATGGAGACTTGCATCGTTATCATTAGCATGTCTACAAGTAAGTATATATACCCAATTGAGTGAAGTAAGAATGCCATTGTACCTTGGATGGAGAAATCCTTAACTAATCCATTATGCCTATAACACCAATTAAGTTAAGGTAATTCAAGTTAAGTTTAAAAGTAGTTCACTATCCCAACACTACACAAAACGTAGCAATGCAAATTACACATTATAGATTTTTAAAACCATTGCAGAAACTGGCCCATATAATTACCACACACACATACATATGCACACATACCTATATACACATACCAACACTCTTACATGTACATATACATACACACAATACCTACACACATACTTCGTTTCCCCTCCCCATCTTGAATTACAGTGCCATCGGATACTCAACCCTGCTACTATACATCAGGATTGTGCACATATAAATACATGATTTTATCAAATAATCAATTTCTATAGACAAACCGGCAAAATCCTGGTAAGAACATATACATTGTATGGTGGGTTAAAAACTTAATTATAGATTGTTACCTTAAGCTGTCATGTAATGAGTAATGATAGAAATATTGCGATTGCCAGTAGAGCCTAAACAACCCTTTGCAAGCAAGATTTGGGCAGCTCATGTGAACAGTCATTGTATGCCATGTTCTGTTTCTCCTTTAATTTGGTAGAGTGTCAATTAGAGCCATGGAAAATACCCGTGATTCTGATCTGCTCAATTCTGGTCTTATTTTTGCTCCTTCTTATCATCATCAAGTTAATCCTTGTTGTTTAGGTGAGTTTGTTGAATACATTATAATACATCTATTGGTTGTGTTTTTTTATTGGAGTCAGTTGTAAGTTTGCTTCTATTTTGTGTCTTAGGATTATGTGGAAGTGAAGCGATGGAAAAAAGAACTGAAGGAAGCCGACTTCTCTAAGGTTGGAGCGTTTGGAATGTTAGGTAGTTGGGTTTAATGAAATATTGTTTTAAATACACCGGCAGAATCAAAATCCTCTTTATCAAAGTCCTGAAATGCAGTACACAAATGTGGCCTATGGGAAGTCTTGTGATGAATTTTTTTTATATGTGTGTAATATTGATTTACAAACACAGCACTTATCGTAGAGTACCGCGAGATATCCCCCCCCCCCCCCCCCTCCGCCCCCACCAAAAAATGAAGGCCCGTGTTTAAACGAGCGTATCGACGTAATCATGAACGCAGCTGCGTGGTATTCTTTAAAATCCTGTTGCAGTACCAGTTCTTTCCTGGAATTTAGAAACAGGTGCGCGGAAGCGTTAACGAGTACGAAGATACGCTCGTTTAAACACGGACCGTTTTTTTTAGGTGGGGGCGGAGGGGGGGGGGGGGATATATCGCGGTACTCTACGGGTGTGTTTTATTCAATTTGGTGCAATGCCAACATTTGTAATCTTACACCATACATTTTTCTGATATAATATTATATGAATTATAATAATAATATGGAAAGCCTGCAGCCTTTGATGTCACAGTTGCCTCACCTCTAACTCCTGCTACTCTGAATGAAGCTAGTGCATCTGCAGGGGCAGCAGCCTATGTGGCTGAAAACAGGAAGCATGCTGCAAATGATACAAAGTGCCAGAAGTTGGGGTGGTCATGTATCCCCCTGGCAGTCGAAACATATGGAAACTGGGGGAAGGAAGCACAGTATGTATTTTCCCGCTTAGCATCCCTACTTGCTGTTGGCCAGTCAAGTCCCAAACCAAAAATGGTTGCAGAAATTTATGGCCGCCTCAACCTCTCACTGGTAAGATCAGTGGCAAGGGCCATCATGGGAAGGGAGATGGCCCATGGATAGACTTATTGCAGGTGTTAAATAAGCTTTACATTGTGCTAATAGTTTCATTTGTGTATGTTTGGCTTGTAATCTGAAAAATTAATTATTATTATTATTAATAATAATACATTATATCTAGCGATAGATACACATGCAAGCTGCAATGCTACACATATAGCAACTGTATCATTAATCGTTGCAATGCATACATAGCTGCAAAGCGGTCTGGT
>OX442426.1:5216277-5223424 GCA_949361645.1 Spongilla lacustris
TGAACTTAAGTGTTTAGAATCATGTTGCTGTGAATTTGTCTAGTATGGCTTATATGTTGTGTATCAACAAGCGGGTATGTATTGTAAATGTTTATGTTGCGGGCATAGTTGTGTACTCATGATGTATATGTAGCTATAAGCACAACCTTGCATGCAAGAGTTGTTTTTAGTTAGCACTGTGCTTCAGAATTTAACCAGAGTGTAGAAGGCAAAGATATATAATTATATTGTAGTGTATCATACAGTCATATGTTCATGCGATTTCAGTTTGTTGTGAAAAAAACAATAACAAAAACAAAAACAAAAACTAATAGCGTGCTCCCGCCATTAAATAACGATAACTAACTGCATAATAACGATAACTAACTGCATAATAACGATAACTAACTGCATAATAACGATAACTAACTGCATAATAACGATAACTAACTGCATAATAACGATAACTAACTGCACAATAACGATAACTAACTGCATGGTTTCAAAAAAAAAAAAAAAGGTCAATACTGCAAAATGACAAGTTAAAGAGATAACGGCTGGGAAGTGATTCAGCAATGCCGAACATGTACACAGAATCCTTTGATGTGTACTAGTACAATCTTCTTGGAAAGGAACAAAAACTAAAGGTTCTCTGTTGGCTGCTAAGGGTACAATGTTGAACCACAATCATACACACTTCACTCTCCATATATGGTAGAGAGTTCCTTACGAGAACCTGGGTAGTACGTGGTGTAGCCCTTAACTTTGTAGTGTGCTCATATAGAGTTTGTTGATTTAATACACACACACACACACACACACACACACACACACACACACACACACACACACACACACACACACACACACACACACACACACACACACACACACACACACACACACACACACACACACACACACACACACACACACACACACACACACACACACACACACACACACACACACACACACACACACACACACACACACACACACACCATAACATGGAGATTGTTACTTGGAAATTAAAGTGGCTAATTTAAGAGGAAGTAGAGTCAAATGTAGGTGTGCTAGCTGAGGGGGCTGGACTACCACACCCACTGATGAATAGAATTTGTTTGTGCTGTCAGTAGTGTGTGGATATGTTCAAGTATGTATATATTTTTTCTGTTTCTTTTCTTCTGTTTGTTTATATTTTCCATTTTCTATGATTCTCAATTTATACAATCGAAGTTGCATGCATGCAGTTTCATTCAACTGATTTGATGTGTAGCAGTTAATAGCTGAACTGTTCTCGAAACGTTATTTATACACTGGGTCCTTCTGATGATGCATGATCATGCAAAGATGTCACTATGTTGTTACAAAAAAGTACCACAAGCATGGCCGTGGGTTTTGTTGAATAATGACGTGATTCCACCGGGGGGGGGGGGGGGGGGGGCGCCAAAATGCATAGATGTTTGATATACATAGCGTTGCAATGCATACCAGACAATAAGCCAGGAAAGGCTTATATTAATGCTCTTACGTGTATTGATTTAATATACCTACAAAGAAACAGCACCAATTGTTATGCAATTACGATTTTATCTGCGTACAATTGAAGCTCAATTTTGAAACAAGAAATTAAGCGACCCTCCGTATTCGTAATTGGCCCCCCCCCCCCCCCCCCCCCCCCCTCAATTCGGATTTGGCCAAGCGCAAGGGGTGGTCATGGGCTGGGAAGGGGGGGAGGGGGCGGGCGCCGGACGCTCAATGTTGAGCGTAAGGCGCCCTGCTTAGTTATTAGCTGGCACGAATGCTATATTTAGATTGTATAACTCTGACTATCAATCGCTACTATCATTTATATAGGATAAAAGTGATCCTCTTTCAAGCTTCCAGTGCCTTGGGGGCATACTCCAGATGGCCAATATAACATCTACATGTAGCAGTTTTCTTCATGGATTTCAGAAATGTTTGAGGACCAATTACACCAACGAAATCTACATACCACTGCCTGACAATTTGGAAATTAAACTGTTAGCCCTATCTGCTGGGTGCTTGAATTTGAATGACAGCTATCATGAGGTCTTCATGCCTTTCATGTGTCTCTACCATTTGCCTGCCTGCAATGATCCAGACAGTACATTCTATCCATCCTCCCAAGGCTGCTCTTACATCAGCTCTGATGAATGCCAAGATGAATTTCATGCAATAGCTGGAATGGAAAATGAATTTCCAATGTGCAAATCTTTACCAATTAATTATAACAGCTGCGTCTGTAAGTCTCAATTGATGTTAATTGCAAAACACAACTTCAAAACGATTTGCTTTAAGCAATACAAATGCTTGCTTAATGTCAATAACATAAATGAATTATTCATATTTCAGACAGCAGCAATATCAACAGTTCAGTGCAAGTTTCTGAAGTTCAATGTCCAGATGACTTCTATCTGATCAACAACACTTGCAGGCCTCGCTGTGACAGATGGGTGACAAATAAAGGCGTCACGCATGGAATATCAGCCATTGTATCAGGATCAGTGGCAGTCATATTTGGAATTGCATTCTTTATTGTTGCAGTGTATCAAAGGAAAACAAGGTATAAACATTTATATGAATATCATTGGTTCTTATGTCCTGATAAATTGTTTAGTTTCAAGTTCCCTAAGATACTTATTGTCTATCTTACTGGAGACATAACAATATTTGGTGAGTGATCACTATAAGTACAGTACATGTACAAGTACAGAGGCAGTATAGCAATAATTATTTCTTAGGTATGTTAATTTTTTTTTTATCTGACAAGAAGTGATAATACAATTCTTTTGAATATATTGTTTATAAATTTGACCTCTGTCACAAAATGTGATAGTTATTGCCGCCTAAAACAATTTGAGGGCCTTGTGTGACGTTACCCATTTGGTGGCCAATGTGGTAAGCTTGTTTGGACTGAAAAAGCTATGTGCAAGTTACATTTAGTTACAATTCATGAATTCCTAACACTAGAACAAATACAGAATTTGACCTACCAGCTAAGTTATCATAAGTGTTTGGGGGCAGCTACCTTGTAATATTATGACTCAACAAGCTATGTTCAAATTAGTATAAACCTCTCAGGCCTGTTGGTTGCTGAGGCCCTATCCTGCACTCAGTGAAGGTACATGCCATCATGACATGCTATTGTCAGTCAGCCTGTGAGCATGCTTGGCTTATAACCCAGTCATTTGAGTGCATCAAAGCAGCCAACAAGATGTCAGTAGGGAAGAATGATTGTGATCTGCTGGAGTACTAGGTTCTTCACCTTCCCACTCAGTTGCTCTGCAACCATATCCATTACTCTGTTATGGCATCCAAGCCCATTGCCTTCCAACCTAAGAATGGTGGCATGACAATATCCAACACACTACGTACCCTGCAACTCCATTAAAAGACCACCTCGAATATAGGCCAAGATCTTTGGAGGGGAACAACAGACAACCATATGAAACAGCGCTGCGCATAGGAAGAAGTCATGTTTTGTGAGCATAAGATAGAAAGGTGGCTTTCTACATTGGTGGATACTCTTTTTAAAGGAAAATAGCCAGATTTGAACTGAATTGTGTCAGGTGGTTACTGCAACTTCAAGAGCAAGGTGGTTTTCAGAGAAGGTTGCAAAGGGTGCATTGCACCCAATGGAGAAGTGGGCACATAGGTTTGGATTACTTTGAACCAAGCCTCACACTTATCCTGCTGCCAATTAAGTCATGGGGTGTAAAAAATGTCTTACTCTATAAGCATTAAGTCTGTTATGCAGAGTGATGGGGGCAAATTTCCTCAAACTTCAAGTGTAGGTATGAACTTTAAAACACATGCACTTATTATAAAAACTACAGGTGTGTGCAAAACTGGTGCATCAGAGTTCTGTAACTGACGGGGCTTGTCTTTTTCCACTTCCTCTTCTTGTACCAGTAGTTGGCTGTGTGTCTTCTCATATGATCTTTTATCATATCATTTAGCCTCAGGAATACTGTCTTCAATTGACTGCTCAAACATTAAACTTTGGGCCAGTAGCGGTCGAACGTAGAGCATGAAAAACGTGTCCATCTGATATACTACGGCATGAGCAGTAATCTTGCCAGTAAACTTGCCAGTGTGAAGTACTATAAGCATTAGTGATGGGATGGGGGAATTCATAGAAATGCTGTGGACTGATATTTATTTGGCATTACAATCACTGCTGCCATAATCATTTAGTTAAGGTCCATAAAATGCTCCAGTGAACATGGTTGCTGATCTATGTTGCAAGTGCATTAACCTATCTGTTAAAGTCTGCATGGGTATAGCTATTAATGATTGAAATGAGCATGGTATTAATTCAGTAAGTATTATAAGAATTAGCTAACTATAAATCTCCTAAGGTAAGGAAGCAGGATTTTAGGGGTAGGCTCTCACCGAGTTACAAAATTTATTACATATACTTACTCCCAACAGCACTTCTTATCCTAATTAACTTCGTTGATAGAAATGCTCTCTTCTGTACTTCCCCTGACCTCATCACAAGCATAAGTAATTCTTCAACATTTTGTAATGTTTCAGGTTTGTGATTTCAATCATCTCCAAACAACAAAGTAACACAATCTCCTCTCTTTGCTAGGTGCTGCATTCATGTTCTTATTATTGCACATATCGCTATTGTGGTTGTGTCATGTTATGATGATGTTTGCAAAGCTCAAGTGGCCTATTTATGCAAGAAAGATTGCACTTGCTGGCAACTGCAAGTACATTCATGCAGCAAGCTTGATCCTACTAACACTTATACCCATCATACTTATCATTGTAGTTTTTGTGAGGAGTGGTGGCTTCAGCATGTTGAACTTTCCTCCTCTGTTCTGTTTTTCTAAAGAAAAGGACATGATCTATTACTTCATCATTCTACCAATAAGTGTTCTTCTAGCAGCAGGGTCATCACTGCTGGCAGTAATAATTTACATCATTAACAAGGTATTTCATGTGTATACATGTGTATATATATGTCCAGCAAAATCACACTTCTCAGTTTTTAATGTTAAATTTAAAAAAATCAAGATACATGATCTTTGCCATCATAAAACCTTTTGTTTTCAAATCTCCAACACTTGTTCCCTCATCATTTCTGTATAAATCTACTTCAAATGGTGTTACTCATGTAACTATTATAGCTGCCTTGCGAATTACTCAGTGTGTGCTATCCCCCTAATCGATGATATTTAAATCTGAATAAATCAATTGATTCAGATCCATGTAGTTGATTTGAATACAATCTGTTATCTACTTATTAATTACATTTTCCTGTTGGGATCACACCGATGATTTAGGTATGGTGAAATTAGTTGGAGCACCAAATTCAATTTTCTCACATTGAAATAATGTGGAAGCAAGTAGTGCACATGATTTGAAACGAAATGATATTTGTACATTGCAAATATTTTCAGTGATAAAATAAAATTAAAAAATCAAAAGGCTGATTTTGCTGGACAAATGACCCATAAAATAAACATAATATAAATGATAGTATTCCATGATTGTGATGTGGTCGAAAAAAAAAAATGCCCACTTGAGACTTGCTTCTGCTAAAGTCAGCAGTCAGCCATGTCTCAAAAGGTTGTGCACCAAATGGTTATGTGGGTTCTATGTTTATAATTATGCTCCATTGGTCGCATTTGTAAAATTAAATGGTTTTAACTTTACTTTTTTTAAATCAGTGGCACCCAACAATTGTGTGCTGCATGTGTTACTTGTCAAGTTTAATTCTAACAACTCCCCACAAAAATCATATCTACGCATTTTTAATGATCTATTGTAGCATCACTATGTATTGAAGAGGCGAGACTCATCAGATCAAGTGTTGATGTCCACTGCTGAAAGAAAGATATTTGTAACCTTCTGCTACTATGTTATATTTGGAGTGATAGTGATTCTGGCACTAACCGATTTAGTAAAAAATGCCACTGCGCAGTATGAATTTGTATTTGGAAAATATATCTTGTGCAGCATGTCAGGAGTGAGCAGTAACTGCCAGCAATACAAGGACAAGATTGAAACACTAACAAAGATAGAGCTATCGATTGCAGCGTACATCCTTTTGGGATTATTTCCTGCTGTAAACCTGTTCTACGCAATCCATGCACAACGACTGCTTGTCTGCCTGAGATCATCAGGAGCACATAAACTGGAATCAAATCCATCAAAGCAAACAATTGTTACAGTTACAAGTGATTTATAATTATAATAATCCACACAAATACACTCACTCATGCATACATGCACAAGGCTCAGATTTATAGAAGGAAGAAGATGTTATGAATATACATGGCACATGCACAAACAATTATGTTTAGAATGAAGCAACGTAATACTGAAGTGAGAAAGGCCTGCTCCACTGTCCATTTTATAGCCCCTTCTAGCTCTATCTGTTTCATCATGGAGCCTCAAAGATGCGCATTTGTGGCATAAAGCATATTGTATTTGGACATTCAGGCTTGAACCCACACCTTCGCTGCAGGGTTTTTCTCACTTAATTGCTATTTCATAAGCAAATGAATTTAGCTTCTCAACCCATCACACCAACAATGGAAGCAACGAAGGGCATTATTTGGATTTTAATAACACTGCAAATTAATGCAAATTTAAAGATAGCCACTGAATGGCCAACTTATAACTTGTAATAATACGATTAATATAATGAAGTAACCGGTAAATAACAATATCGATAGAAGGCAAGAAACAAAATATTAGTATCCTCTATGACAATTTGTATGGACCCACAGTACGGTGCTATTTTCATATGCCATTGTTAAGTTTGTTTCCTTTTGCATTTAGGTATGCCACTCATCTGCCAAGCATTTCATTCTTATCCCAATCCACTGACCTGGTCATTTCTTTACTTCTTATAGTAGCTTAGTTATTATTTCTTTGTGGATTAGATCAAGCAATCTCCCTTGGAAAGGTCAATTTAATGTTGTTTCTATATGCTAGAAGCCATGTAAATATTACCACTAAAAGCTATAAGTTATGGTGTCAGTTCTCCACTAATATAAAACATTGCAGCATCAATTATATCACTGAGTACAATTGAGACCAAATACTCATCAGAAGCAAATATCGTTTTGGGAGGGATTGCAGCCTCATTCCCAGGCTAGAAATAATTTAAGTAATGAGG